>JAVTVY010055310.1:0-31563 GCA_036873755.1 Hanleya hanleyi
TCCGTTGTGTGGAGAAGGAGCTCATAGAGTGTGACAAAATTAAGGGTAAAGGTAAGAAAGCCCAGCAACAGGTACAGACGAGTGAGAAGGATGTAGGAACCCATAGGCAGCTGCAAGAGATAACTGATCGCCTAAAACGTCTGGAAGAGAAAGGCAGTAAGCCAAAAGCTCCAGATATATCGACGGTTGATCCATTAACGTCTATTATGGAACGGCTTGTTGAAATTGAAAAGAAAGTCGTTCATGGTTATCGCCCTTTTCCCAGAGGCCGGGGAAGGGGCAGCGGTTTTAGAGGTTCGCGAGGTAACTCCTTCGATAATACTACTCCCAAGACTTTAAACTAGAATCGACCCTTGTTGGTGGTCGTGAAAACAAAAGCCCAGAAGGTTTAATGAAAAACTTGATTGGTACTGCTAATGAAGCAACCATTATTGCTGACAACAAGTCGTGTACATGTTTGGTTGACACAGGCTCAATGGTAACTACGGTGTCTCGCAAGTTTTTCCAACAAGAGTTATCACACAATCCATTACACTCAATTGATGATTTTAATTTGGAAGTGTGTGGAGCCGCCGGAAATACTCTCCCATACTTCGGTTACATTGAGATTGATCTACGGATACCGGGTTGTACAAAAATCATGACTGCACCAATTCTTGTGGTTCCGGACACTTCGTACAATGAAAATGTTCCAATCCTAGTAGGGACCAATGTTCTCAAGCTTTTTGCAGGAAATCTACCAGCCACGGAAATTGGATTCTGGGGTACTGCAATTGCTTTGCTACAGAGTGGCGGATGTATTGGTACAGCACGATCGACAAACACTCGGTCATTGAAGATTCGACCTAATGAAAGCATGATGGTGAGAGGTATAGTTCACAAGGCTCCGAAGGTAACCCAGGTAGTTATTGCTGAGCAGGGTAACACTGGTCTCTGTGGTAGTTTGTTGGTAAGTCCACAAGTAATAAATTACAAATGCCAAGGGTCAAAGGCAGTGGTGTCTATTAAAATTTGCAATATTTCTGCCAGGGTAATTTCCATTCAGCCGAGAAGTGACTTATGTAAACTGCAGACAGTTTCTGTCCTTCCTCCAACACAACCGGGTGTGGGAAGTGCAGGTGGTTCACAACAAAGCAACGGTCATCAGTCGACGAAGTCCACTGTTGAGGAGTTTGGAATCGATCTGAGCAGCTGTCCTCTCTCACAGGAACAACGACAACAAGGTGAGGACCTACTTAATCGATGGTCATGTATCATGTCCCGCAGTACATTAGATCTGGGGCACACAGACACTGTCACTCATGAAATCAATTTGACTGACAATGTACCTTTCAAGGAGCCGCATCGTCGTATTCCACCAGCTCTTATTGATGAGGTCAAAGAACATCTTAAAGAAATGTTGGCATGTGGGGCTATTAGGGAATCGAATAGTCCGTATTCCTCCAACGTAGTCCTTGTCCGTAAACCCGATAACAGTTTACGTTTTTGTTTAGACTACAGAAAATTGAACTCCAAAACTGTACGCGACTCGTATGCCCTGCCAAGAATCGACGAAACTTTGGATTGTTTATCAGGTTCGGTATGGTTTACAAAGCTTGACCTCCGGTCTGGGTATTGGCAGGTGGAGATGCGAGAAGACAAAAACAAAACTGCATTCACGGTTGGTCCTTTAGGATTCTTTGAATGTAACCGTATGCCGTTCGGCCTCACCAACGCCCCCCGCTACATTCCAAAGGCTCATGGAAAAGTGTCTGAAAGATATACACCTTAAGGAATGTCTCATTTACATAGACGACATTGTGTTTTCTCGAAAACGTTCGAGGAACACCTGGAGCGATTAGAGTCGGTTTTCCTTCGCCTACGACAACATGGGTTAAAACTCAAACCTTCGAAATGCGAGTTCTTTATGAATGAGGTAAAGTACTTGGGGCATATTGTGTCAAACCGCGGAATAGGAACGGATCCGGAAAAGATCTCTGCTCTTCAGCAATGGCCGAGGCCAAGAAATGTAAAAGAGTTACGGAAATTTCTGGGATTTGCGGGATATTATCGCAGGTATGTACGCGATTATGCCAAAATCGTGAGGTGTCTTAATGACCTATTAATCGGTCAGCCTAAAAAGCGAGGCAAGTCGAAACCACAAAATCCGGTTCCAAGATGGCGATGGGAAGCTGAGCATCAGAGCGCATTTGAAGCAGTGATTGAAGCGCTGACGTCACCGCCGATCCTGGCCTACGCGGATTATACTCTGCCTTTTGTATTACACGTGGATGCTAGTGGTGACGGCCTTGGAGCGGTCTTGTACCAAAATCAAGATGGCGTCGATCGGGTAATTGCTTACGGTAGACTGAAGAAGGCCGAGAAAAACTACCCGGCACACAAACGGGAGTTTCTCGCACTGAAGTGGGCGGTAGGAGACAAATTTCAAGATTATTTGTATGGCCGCAGATTCACCGTCAAGACGGATATTAATCCTCTTACGTACGTATTGTCTACCGCGAAACTTGATGCCACGGGTCATCGATGGCTGGCAGAACTGTCAACCTTTGACTTTAATATTGTCTACAAATCTGGTCAAAACCACCTTGATGCAGATGGGTTATCGCGACATCCACAGTTCACTCCTTCTGAAACTATGGAAATTTCGACGCTCGGGAACGAGGTTGTTAAGGCGATTTGCGAGTGTAGGATGGCAACAGTCGAACCTCTTGTAGAGTCATTAGGTTTTCAGGATACTTGTGTCCAGGTATCCGGTCAAACTGCTGTAGGCAAAACTGAGTGTTTTGCTGCTGCTCAAGTTTGTTTGCCCCTTATGTCTGATTGCACTGACATATCTCTCAGATAGAAATTGGTGAACGTGGAGTTTGCCGTCCAGGCACAGGACTGGACAATGTCATGGAGGGACAAATTCTTCCATAAAGGCCATGACGTAGCGATGGCACGAATTTCATGAGAAGAAGCAGTAGATAGTAGTGGGGGAGCGTCCATGGCCAATTGATAAGACCACTTAATGGTCTTCAACTACGAAGCAATGGTATTCTTAGTAATGTCACGCACTGCAGACGGGCGAAGGGACAAGAACAACAGACGACGAGAGCCCCGGCCGGGATCGGTACGAGTGAGATAGTGGCGAATGGCTCTAACAGGGCATAACAGGAGGTCGTCTTCGAGGCCATGTACGAAGTCTGATAACGCAGGGATGGAGTACAAACGTTGAGCACACGGACCTAGGCGAACAGACTCATTTTTGGCGATGAACTCAGGAATGGGTCGAAAGGAAATGCGAGACCAATCCGCCGTCCAGGTCATAGATGATCTCTCAAGAGCATGAAGTTCAGACACTCTAGACGCCAAAGCAAAAGCCGCCAGAAAAGCAGTCTTGTAGGCAACAGCCTTAAGAGAGGCGGACTGTAAGGGTTCAAAGGGCGGACGAATCAGAGCACACAGAACCACACCAATATCCCATTTCGGTAACAGCTGGCGAGTACGGCGAGACTGTAACGCGAAAGCGCGAATAAGCGCAGAAATATTGTCGTTTAGGCTAATGTCGCTGCCGGAGGTAAGACGTAACACCCTAGCCAAAGCAGATCGATACCCTTCAATGGTGCTGATTTGAAATTTCTTATCACGGTGAAGGTGAAGGCATCACGTTCTCGGCACCAGCAGACGAAATAGGCCCATTTCGCCTGATAGAGCTGCGATGTGGAAGATCGGTTGGCTGAAACCATCGTCCGTGCAACCTCTGCTGAAAATCCTTGGACTGAGAGTGCATTCTGGATAGTCTGCAGACGTGTAGGTTGAGCCACCGTGGGTTGTGATGAAGAATCCCGTGCGGTTGACGTAACCGGCTGGGCCAAACTGGAAGACAACGTGGCGGAGCAGTGAGAAGTGGAACCAGAACCGGAAACCACTGACGACGAGGCCACCACGGAACGACGAGCAGAATGACGCAGTCGTGTTGAGAAATCTTTTGAAGAACTTCCTGAATCAGGGCCATAGGTGGGTAGGCATAAGCTAGGAAGTTGTCCCAGTTGATTGAAAGAGCGTCGATGGCGAAAGCTTGAGGGTCCAGAATCGGACTGACGAAGAGGGCTAGCTGCGCATTGTTCCTCGTCGCAAACAGGTCGATCAAGGGAGACTCCCAGACGCTGCAGATCTGACGAAAAACCTCCGGATGAAGTTGCCATTCGGTCTGAAGAACGGTGTCGGGGCGAGACAGGCGGTCCGCTAAGACATTGAGTCGACCTGGAACATGGCGAGCAATGAGATGGCAATGATGAAAGAGAGCCCAGTCGTAAAGATCCCACACCAGACGAAACGTTGAGAGCGATCGGGTGGTACCCATCTTGTTGATGTGGGCAATGACCGTGGAGTTGTCCGTCGCGATGAGAAGAAACGAATTCATGAGACGTTGACTCCAATGTTGAACTGCTAAGATGACAGCCTTCATCTCCAGAAGGTTGATGTGAAGTCTGGCATCCAAAGTCGACCATCTGCCGGACACCTCCAGGCCGTCCAGATGGGCTCCCCAGCCGGTCTCGGAAGCATCGGTGTAAAGATGGTGAACCGGGGCCGGAAATCGGAATGGAACTCCCCGCATGACGTTGTGGCGGGACTGCCACCAAATCAGATGTGGATGTAGAGACGTCAATACCGGAACCGCAGGATTGAGGGAGGACGTCTGTAGATAAGGAGACAGATGGTACTGCAGGGGCCGAACCTGGAGACGACCGTGATGAGTAAGATCCTGCGTGGAAGTAAGTAAACCCAGCAGACTTTGCCACTGCTGACGTGTCTGAGACGTTGATGACAAAAACTTTAGTATCAACAGCTGAATTTTGGTCCAACGGTCCTCTGGGGGATGTACCAGTTGTAGACGTGTATCGAACACCGCTCCGATGTAACGGCGAATTTGTGCCGGAACCAACTCCGACTTCAGAGGATGAGGAATGAAGCCGAGATGACGTAAAACAAGCAGAGTGAACCGGACCTGCGCGTTGAGAAGGGACTTGTCTGCAGCCCACAAGAGGATATCGTCGATATATACCTCGATTTGAATACCCCGAAGATGTAGAAACGCCATGACTGGTGAAGTGATACGGGTGAATAGCCAGGGGGCGATTTTGACACCGACCGGGAGGACTTGCCACTCGAAGCGACGATCGTTGATAGTGAAACGCAGGTAACGCCGATGACGAGGGTGAATAGGAATATGGAGATAAGCGTCCTGAAGATCGACTGAGGCCAACCAATCCCGGTGATGTACGCGGGCCCGAATCGATGATACAGTAGCCATCTTGAAATGAGGAGGGGTGATAAGATGATGCTTGTTTAATATCTTGAGGTCGATTACCATCCTCATCTGGTCCGAATCTTTCTTTGGCACCAGGAAAACATGGCTGTAAAATCCTAGGCTGTCTTCGGTTGGTGGTAACTCTCTGACGGCTCCCTTGTCGATGAGTGGGGTGACCGAAGACAGGAGTGTCTGCAAGTGACCTGCGGGAACTGGCAGTCTGGAGGGACGAGGCCAAGCGATGAGTTTGGGCAGAGACTGAAAATTGAATAGGAAGCCGAACTTCAAGATCTTTATAATCCAGTCGTCGTCCGTTATAAGCCGCCAATTCTCGCAGAAATACTGTAGACGGCCGCCCACGACCTGATGACTGAAAGGACGGAAGGCGGGTAGTTGAAAATCTTCGGCCTGATTGGAAACGGAAATCGGATAGTCATTTGTTGGAATGTCCTCCACGTCCGGAAGACTTCCCACGGCCGGAACGGCGACCACGGCCTCGTGGAGGTTTGTCGAAGCCACGAAAACTACCCCGAGGAAATACATCCTGTTGTGATTGGAAGTACGACCCCGTTTAGGTCTCCGATCCCCAGAAACAGCAGGACGTCGAGTCACAGCAGAAATCAAACGAGACGTCCGTTCCTCCCGAACAGCAGCCATGACGGACTCGATAGCATTGTTGAAAACGAACTTGGAGGATAATGGCTGACGAAGCAATTGATCCTTAACAAAGTACGGAACGTCAGGCTTGACCACCTTAAGTAACGCATTTCGCTGAGCTTGGAAAAGCGAAACATAAGAAAAGGAACCGGCCTCAATGACATGACGGTTAGCTTTAATGAGAGTGTCAATGAAACCACGCAAATAAGCCAGGCGACCAGGAGACAAAGAAGCCGACCCATCGTCTAGGCGTAACGCAGGATCCAAGACAATCCGAGAAGTAGCCAACAGGAACCAATCCGCGACAGATGTAGCACGTTGCACAATTTGCAACATCTCCAGAACAGTATCCACCACTTTGGAAGGAACCACGAGAGGAGCTGATTTAACTGCCTTAGAAATCTGACTCAAATCCCGATCACGTTTGGGCGGTTTATCGGGCAACACGTTATCATGAATGTCATAAAGAAATTGAAAACGAGGCTTCTTAAACTTGTTGTCGTCCTCCAATTGACGATCAAAAGCCTCTAGACTCGCACCCAGCTCCAATTCGCTATCGCTCTATGGAGACTAGTTATCGACAGGCATTTTAAATCAGCACTGCACAGTGATTGGCCCATGGTATTCTCCACCCACAATGCCCCTCCATGCTTGTTTGGACGTCGGCAAAATGGTACATCTTCAGAAAATTTATGACCTAGGCCTATCCCAAAGTTCACAAGATCATTATTGTTTAGCATCATCAGATAAACAAGACTAGTACGATCAGACAACATGAAGGCAAAAATACTGTATAATTGACGTAATTCGTTGTTTTCCGCGTTTCAATGGTTGATCTTCAATGCAGAATCTAGGTCAACTAAATTTATAATGTCTGCTGCTTCAAACGAGTAGGCCTACAAGTACGTTCAGTTTTATTTTTTTAACAACAAAACTTGCATAATGTTAGCAACAAAAGTACATATCATAGGGCGTATGAACAGTACTATGTATTGAATGAAGAACAGAAATGCTGCAAATCCCCTGACCTGATCATGAACATGTCACGCTAAGAACCTTGGAATAGGTCATAAATTTTCCGAAGATGTACCGTCTTTCTGGACGTCGTGGTAGTCGTAGAAGCGAGGGCTTTATTTAGGAAACCTACCATAATCGCTCATCGCTCATCAAATCTTACAAAGGATCTATATAATACTTGGTGGATTGGTGGCCGTAGCGTTCAAGGCCCTTTATCGCACCATAGACGAGTACTGGTCACTAGATACACACGAACAACAACAACACATATTGACATTGGTCTATTTACCGGTCTAGATTTAGACCGGTAATTCAGCCAATCAGAGAATACAAAATGCCTGTCGCTAACTAGACCCCAACGGTGCGTGTGAGTTGAGGGCTAGGTACGAGTCCAAAAAGCCTCTAAATTATCCTCCCAAGCTGGTGACGGAGTGCATGAGGTAGGAGTTTTAGACGACGTAGACGCGAACGTGGCAGAAGCCGCCGTCTGACATCTAATACGAGAAGGAACAACATTCGAAGAAGCAGGCATATCCGGAACCAGCGCTAAAAGCGCCTGCATTTTATCCGAAAAAGACATCATAGACGTATCCTCCGAACTCTCCGCTGAAGAAGAGGAATCATGATCATCAGACGAATTCTACGAAACCGGTGTGGGCGAACGAGTGATATGACGTCGACGAGAGGTTGATAAACCGTGATCAACCGATTGATCAAGAAATGGAGTCTGCGACTGACGAACGTGGCGACCTTGACGAGAAGGTGAGACAGAAAGACGTGGCAAACGGCGTGGAGGCGTAGGGGAACGTCGAGTCGAAGTACGAGAACGGCGTACCGGAGAACAGGAAGGCCGTAAAATAGTACTAGAACAAACCGGTGGACGAGAACTACGAACAGGAGAACGAGACCGTCGCACAGGTGAATGAGAACGACGTACGGGCGAATACAAACGACGAGGCGGCGTAACAGGGCGTCGCGGAGAAACAAAACTCCGTACAGGTGAACGAGAACGTGAACGGCGTTGTGGTGTACTTGAGCATCGTGTAGAAGCACGGGAACGACGATGTGATGAATCAACATACGTAGTAACCGGAGATCGCAAGTCCGCAATTTGAACATTCAGTCGGGTCCGAACGACCCTCCATAGAACGAGAAACGGATTTAGATAAACCATGTTTAGATTTAACCCCGTAACGGAGAAAGTGACACACGACGATGTTTATTTCCTTTGGAAGAAACGGTATGCGATAAACCAATTGACAAAGGTGAAGTCGAGTTAACATGCGACGAAGTTGCATTCTTTTGTCCGACGGAGACAATGGACCGCTCAGGTAAAACCGACCTGGCTCTAGAGGCCTTTGTTGGATTGAACAATGGAACCGGTTTGGCAGGGACTCCAGACAATGCAATACCGGTACAGGTCAGACTGTCTAACAGCTGAATATTATCTTGTTGTACGACAGTCCCACTCGGTGGAATATTTACAGATGCCGGTGAAACCGGGCTTTGAAATCTATGTGACAAATCTAATCCTACACCGATAAGATCCTCGTTAGATTTCATGTCATTTACAAGGGCAATTTCCAAAAGCCGTCTGTCGACCTCCGAAAGAGAAGGGTCATCAGACGCACGCAAAAGATAAGCACGTCGGGCCTGGGCATAATTTCTCCAGGTCGACGAGTCCCATAACAAACACTCGGCACACGTGGTTTGCCGATAACACAACTCTTTACAAGCAAAACAAACCGTGTGGGCGTCCAAACGGGACAAAACTTTCCCACACGTACGACAAGAATTAGAAATCGGAACAGAAACCTCAGACATAACTAATGTAAGAAGAATTTCCGAAAAGAAAAACACAAGTCAATCTTGATAAAGGATATAACTGGCGGTTACAACAACAACACAGCTGTATTGAATTAACACTTCCTTGATGTGCACTGGTCGAGTACAAACAGAGAAAGAGGATAGGAATGGCGTGAGCAGAGCCTTTATAGTATCTCCACTGGGATGAATGAGAGAGCTCCCCTAGGGGCAGACAACTCCCCTCTAGGGGAGACAATTTTTAATTTAACTTCCGTTTTAACAGTTTGTATTGTTCTTCCTAATGGAGATTAGGCATTTAATCAAAGCAGGTTTACGATTTGGGTAATAAATCTGTATATTTCTTTATTTATCTGTTTTACAGCCTTGGGGTGTATATGAAGATTACTGGCCATATATATGAGTCTAGAGAGGCATTCTGATTTAGATAATAATACTCTTCCATACACCGAGAGGCCTCTCTGTTGCCAGATATGAAACCTTTTCTTCATTTTGAGAATTTGCGGGTTTTAATTTTCTTCAGTTGTACAGCCTGTATTACTAACCACTAGTCCAAGAAATTTAGCTTTTGTAACAATTTTGACACCACAAAGTTCACCATGCAAATTAGCTATGTTAATTGTCATAATGGCACATTTCTTTCTATTCAGCCGCAACCGAGTAATAACAACCAGCCTATCATAAAATGAGAACAACTGTTGAACGGCCTGCCTATTTTTCAGAATGATCGTTGAGTCATCTGCGTAATGCAAACTTTTACATTCCGTGTTCCCAATGACAATGCCCCTGATATTCTGGTTCTCTCGAAGTAAATGGCTCACAAGCTCAGTACAGAGAATAAAAATATATGGGGATAAAGGACATCCCTGTTTGGTACCTCTGCCATTAGAAACCAGTCAGAAGTTTTGCCCATGTTAACAACACAGCTAGAAGTATTTTCATAACAAAGCTTAACCATGTTAATGAAGGACGGTCCAAAATTAAGAACTTTTAAAGAATAATTAATGAATGTATGCTCAAGCGAATCAAAAGCTTTTTCAAAGTCTAAGAATACAATCAAAGCCTCGTCTGTGAAGTTCTCTATTATATCTAATAAAAATCTGATATTTTCGCTAATGTTTCTGCCTTTTACAAAGCCATTCTCGTCTCTCGAGACTCCCTACTACAAGAAAGAGTCTCACGTGTAAATGGGAGCCATCCCCCCAAAATTTGGGGGGTGAGTAAGCGGCGTATGATTTTCACCGTCTGTATCCGGCTTGTCATTGACCATCCTCCCCACAGCGCATGCTCCATTTCGCAGGCTCCATTACCATCCCTGCCTCCAATAGCGGAAGTTGACATTTACTACGTTGCTATGACGTATAGGGGAAAACCCACGCACGCACGGTTCAGTTTGAATCCGGCTGAACAACTTCTTCAGTGTTACAAATGAGCGAACTACTTTTCGTATGCTCTGTCCAGATAAACAGGCAAAATAATCTGCAGATAATTCTTTTTAACGCTAGATCAACAGAGGTATTATGCAGAATTGAAAAGTAATAGAAATGTTCGGCATATATCTATTTTACTATATATGATGTCACTTCCGGCGATGTGCGCGAAGGCCCCGAATCCGGTCCAAAAATCTGACTGGTGGCTGGGTAACCACCTCGCTGGGGGTCTAATAACACCCCAGCCACCAGTCAGATTTTTGGACCGGATTCGGGGCCTTCGCGCACATCGCCGGAAGTGACATCATATATAGTAAATTAGATGTTTACCGAACACTTCGGTTACTTTTCAAGTCTGCATAATACCTCTGTTGCCCTAGCGTTAAAAAGAATTATCTGGAGATAATTTTCTCTGTTTTTCTGGACAGAACATATGAAAAGTAGTTCGCTCATGTGCAACACTAAAGGAGTTGTTCGGCCGGATTCAAACTGAACCGCGCGTTGGTTGGTTTCCCCTATACGTCATAGCAACGTAGTAATGGGGCAACTTCTGCTATTGGTGGCAGGGATGGTAATGGAGCCTGCGAAATGGAGCATGCGCTGTGGGGAGGTTGGTGGCTGGGGTGTTATTAGACCCCCAGCGAGGTGGTTGGTCATTGACCTGCTGACTCCGCCAAGTTAGAAGCGAATTGCTAAACATAACGTGGGCTATATAATTGGAAAATGACTCTTTCCGTTTCGGAGCATATCAATCGCGAACAAATTATTGTCGGTATGTATACTTGACCGTGAAAGCGAGTTATCTAATACAGGAGAGCCGTGTCTACCGCAAGACGGTACATCTTCGGAAAATTTATTACCTATGCCTAGCCCGAAAACATCGGCTAAGGGGTCTATTTTTTTTTTTTTTTTTATTGTTGTTGCTGCCCCCTTTAGCCCGAATCACATATACAGACCGAAAAGGAAAAAAATAAATAAGACGTCAGTCGCTCGAGATCTTCAACTGCACACGGCGTGGGGGATTGAGACAAAGGCACGAAAAGCATTTTATCGAATAAATAATATGATTTGGCATCTCCAGAACATGACTCATTCCGTTAGACGAAATCTTCTTCCAAACTCTAATTTTGTCATCTGGCATCAGTACACAATTAATTCTGTTACTTGTTATGTATTAGCGTTAAAAATCGGCAAAAATCCAGAAAATTCACAATGCATAAATCCACCTGGCATGTCAATATTTACCTTGTGGGACATTACCAGTGGAAGTCTTGACAGATGTTGACCATGGAAATTTCAAATTACCGCCACTGACAGCTGATTGGTGCTACAGAATGTCATTCGATTTGTAAACAGGGAGCCTTCTCACCCTTCACTGATCATGTCTTCATCCACCATGCTTTTTTCAAAGTGGCCCAAATCAACACCAGGAAGTACAGTTTGAAGACTCATCTGCAAGTTGAAATATCAAATGTATCAGAAATGCTGAAAAATCGCAGCTCATAAAATCCATAAAGATCTGCTCTCAAATTTCTAAACAATGTAGATCGTGGGCACCGACCCGGAAGTGATTAATTGTGTACTGATGCCATCTAACTCGTCAAGTTGCCGCCATTTTCAGTCTCGTTGAGAGAACGAGATTTCCAACGCGATTGACCTTTCTGACCACGTGACTCGTCCATTTCACCATAGTCAGATCAGAAAGGTCACGATACTAGTGCGCACGCGCGGCCAAGTCTCGTTGAGCTGTAATCTGAAGAAATGGCGGTAAACATCGAAATCGAGCGTTTATTGTGTTTTCTTCGTCGTCACTAATTTTTTGGAGTCCCAAACAGTCATTAGAGATGGTACATGGTGAAGCTCAGGTCGGTCAAACTGTATCAAATTGGCATAATTTTTCTCTCCCGTTTCGTTATTTTCGTCAGCGAAAAGTTGCTCTTCGCGAGACGAATTTTTTTCTCCAAAATTTAACCCACCCTCGATCTGGGCTGTGATAGGAATGCCACGCCCCCTTACCCTAAATTTACCTATCACAGCCAGAGTTTCTGGGTTAACCATGCCAGGTTCTTAGCGTGACATGTACTTGATCAGGGCAAGGCAGTTGCAGCATTTCTGTTCTTCATTCACTACATAGTACTGTTCACACGCCCTATGATATTTACTTTTGTTGCTATCATTATGCAAGTTTTGTTGTTAAAAAAATAAAACTGAACGTTGAACTTTATTTATGGCCTACTCGTTTGAAGCAGCAGACATAAATTTAGTTGACCTAGATTCTGCATTGAAGATCAAGCATTGAAACGCGGAAAACAACGAATTACGTCAATTATACCGTATTTTCGCCTGCATGTTGTCTGATCGTACTATTCTTGTTTATCTGATGATGCTAAACAATAATGATCTTGTGATCTTTGGGTTAGGTCATAAATTTTCTGAAGATGTACCATTTTGCGTGTCTACCCGCGGCAGAATAGTCCCGGTCGAGCGAGTGATGTCATGCTGCCTCGCTTTGAGATTGGAGATTCAAAAATGTCACCAGTTTACATGAGAGTCGCTTTGGTCTCCCGCGGGTAGACACAGCTCTCTTTGAGAATGTTACAAAGCCTGTCTGGCTTACATGAATTAATTTGTACAAGTAACATTTGAGACGAATAGCAATAGCTTTTGCATAGATTTTGTAATCAACATTAAGTAGGGTAATGGGTCTCCAGTTGTTGATATCTTCAGCGTCATCAGAATTGTTGCCAATCAATGTTACAATACCTCTTCTCTGAGTATCTGATAGTTCACCTGAATCTAATGATGACAAAAGTGATTGAAAATAGAAACGTTTTATTTTGTTCCAAAAAAATTTATAAAGCTCGACAGTCAGACCATCTGATCCAGGTGATTTATTGGTTTGCATATCCTTTAGAGCAGTGCTTAATTCTTCTATTCTAATTTGTTGTTCCAGCATATCTTTTTCGTCTTCTTCCAATTTTGTTATATTTTCCAGTTTGTCCGATATTTCATCTTCTACTAATTCATCATAATTTTGATCTGAAATTCGGGACTTGTATAATATGGCGTAGAAGGTCCTTAAGTAAGAGATCTCCTTTGGACGAGGTGTCCGCACAATAATCATGTTGAGAAAACAAGATCCGGGCGTGGATGACTTGGCAACCTGTAACCATCTCGGTCATCTATACGTACGCGGATGGCGAAGTGTACGCAAATGGATGACTTGGGTGTGTCAAATATGTCACACTGAGGGAGTAGACTCGTACCCAGCTCCAATTCGCTATCGCTCTATTTAAACTCAAACAGTTTTTGCAAGATAAATTAAATATTTGCAACGTGGAAAGCGTACATTGCAGTTTTCTTCAGTCCTCATTAGATAATTATGTTAATAAACTATTCACACTATCAGTCCAAGATCAACTGCAGCCAGGCGTTAATAACAAGATGCGATCGTATCGTCTCTTTAAATTTAACATCTCATACGAACCATATTTATCATTGTGTAGGTCTTTAGAAGTGAGAAAATGTTTTTCAAAATTCAGATTGAGCGATCACAAGTTAGCAATAGAAGTCGGTAGACATACAAGACCAAAAACTCCGGTCGAACAACGGCTATGTAGTACATGTCTCACTGTAGAAGATAAAATCCACTTCGTGATCCGGCTGTTGTAATAAATTTACGTCAAGTAGGGTCATATTATTTGAGGCAATTACATCACTTTATCCAGCATTCGCGAACTGGACACATAATGAAAAGTTTGTTTTTATAATGTCTTGCCAGGACACAAGACTGACTGGGCAAATCTGCTCTAACATATTTTTGTGGTTTAATGAACAAAGCAAAACTTAAGGTCCAGTGTTTTGCGTACGTACGGTATTTAGATTACTATATGTATATATACTTCTAGTCATATTATGAGTATTATGATCATATTGTTATATTGCTGTTCAACTGTTAAATGTGGTCATCTTCATTTCATGTTTTGTACTCTGCTGCATTGCTGGTGTCTGTACAATAAAATCTTGAATCTTGAATCTATGGAGCGTGTGAGTTGAGGGCTAGGTACGAGTCTAACTGAGGGAGACAACTCGATACAAAAAACCCGGAAGTGATGAGTGAAATGAATATTTTGCTGCTAGTTTTTGTCAAGCAAAAAAAACCCCTGCTTTCTCTAGTTGAAAGAAGTAGGGAATTTCGGGAGCTTAATTTTATGAAAAGAAGAAACGTGAATCGGTTCAGTAACAGTCTCACAGGCGTCACTAACAGTGCACAGTAGGCATTTTACGGTTCATACTCCATGTAGTAATCACGAGACAAATGAATACAAATTACAATAGCCAAGACACAGTCTGGGAACAACAATATGTCTAGACTTCAGCCTTTTCAGCTGCACAAAGACTCAGACAATGGCTTCCTACATGAAGTATCTACCCATTTTATACTATAAATTATAAATATTTAGTCCATTATCCCAAGTGCACTTGCAGCATGGAAACTCCACCCACAGTTTTCTATAGAAAATTTTCTCATTTAATTTTTTGTTAGATCAGATATAGACGCATCCTAGCCCTAGGGTGTGAACCAGTCTGAAACATATTTTAGTGCATTTTAAAGTGACGGAAATACAAAAAAACGGACAACCGCTTTTTGTGGGTACAATTACGAAAAAGATCAACTTGTCTCTCTGTATAATCTCAGAACCTGACAGTCTGCAGTGGGGCCTTTCAGGCTTTCTCTACTGTGTGCGAAAAAGGCACCAGCACCAAGCCATTCCCCAGCTGTAGGCCTAGTTGTGGGAAAATGCTGGATGGCTCATATTTTCCAAAGCCTTTGGCACAAACAATAAAATAATTCCATTCTGTATGATCTTCTCTTTCTATTCAGCCCTTGTTTATCAGAAACCGTCTGGTTCTAGCTTCACACCGGAGTGACACTCCGAGCGACGATGGCTCTGCATGCGGATTATGCAGCACAACAATTATCCTTCAGTTCAGTTAGACCCGTTCTGAGTTTTGGTCTCCTGTGAAAAATGGACAGGCAATATCAAACAGAATTATTTTATTGTTTGTGATGAATGGCATTGATCAGCAAATCTGAGCCATCCAGGAAGGGCCTATAGCTGGGGAATAGCTTGGCATCAGCAAATCTGAGCCATCCAGGAAGGGCCTATAGCTGGGGAATAGCTTGGCATCAGGGCCTAATTTATCGTATAGTACCCCAGACAAAGGCCCCACCACAGCTATGTATATCACTGGATATTCATCCAATTTTATCTGCACATATTCTTGAACAGTTCAAGTTTGCACTGATTTGATTTCCACATGGGCTTGTCATTGGTCACTTATTAAATACATTAATATTCATACACTCTCCTGCAACTCTGTCTTGTAAAGAAGCAGGAAGGTATATGAATATTAATATCATAATTAATGACCGTCGTTTAAATGCCTCAAATGCTCTACTCCCTGGGGCAAAACATTGATGTGAATCTCCGCCTAAACCCCAACCAAATAAAATTGATGTCCAAGCCCATTTACAAGAAATATTAACTGAATCCCCACATAAACAGGGCTGAAAATGTGTGAAAGCTCCACCCCCTGGGGCATAATCACCAGGTAATCCCCCACTATGCCCGACCCTTGCCCGAGGGGGGGGGGGGATTTTCGTTTGACTCATTATGCACCAAATTTTTTTTCTTCAGATTTTAGTATATTGGATATGGCAGATGACATGACCAGAAGTTGGCAAGAGGGCAGATCTGTGGTGCAATGCAACACCTACATGCTAGAGCACCAGATAGCATGTGACATAACATTCCTCGTCGGAGACAATCATGTACGTGTCCAGGCACACAAGTATGTTCTCGTCAGTCGAAGTCCTGTCTTCTATGCCATGTTTTGTGGTGAACTGGCCGAAAGTAATGACGAAATCTTAATCCCTGATATCCAAGAAGACATCTTCACGGCTTTCCTCAGGTATTGTTTGGTAAAGTTATTCTACTGCTTACACTCATTGACACAATACATGTACATAGATCCATGTCCAATATTTTGAAATAGTTTTGTCATCAAAAGTTAAACACTGGTAGAACCTATATAATCTGCCTAAAGCTCCCACTAAAATGTAACAAATACACAAGCTGAACAATTGAGTTCTATGGAAACTTTATATTTGATATAACTCTCCCACCAAACAAAATTTCATCCCCTTGTAGAAAACTGCATGGATGTTCCCTATCTCACACTGTACCTGCTATAAATGCTTTATTTAAAATGCTTTGTACTTTATACAGGTATCTTTATTCGGATGAGGTGGATGTTACAATGTACATCGTTCTGGGCCTGAAGTATGCTGCAAAAAAATATGTTTTCTCTTGTCTTGAAAACTTTGTAGACAACTGGTTGAACAAGAACCTGTCTGTGGAGAATGTTTGTCAGATTCTCCAATCTTCTACATTCTTCGACGAGAAAAATCTCACACGGAAATGCCTGAAATTCATTGACAGTCACATAGGGGAGGTTTTGTTGTCACCTGGAATTGTGTACATATCGAAAGACAATCTTCGGCATTTGCTGAGCCATGGTACAATGTATGTTAAAGAGAGTACTGTGTTTGCAAGCATTATGAGATGGTCCGAAGAAGAATGCCAGAGACGTTCTTTGGTGGACACATCCGAGAACAGAAGATTGGTTCTCGGAGATATTCTCTATTTGGTTCGTTTCCCGCTTCTCGGTGAAGAATATTTTGTAGATAAAGTGCTGTGGTCAGGGATTCTTCCTCATCAAGAGATGGAAGAACTGTACACATTTTTCAAGGGGGTGGAAGTGGTCTCCAATTCTAGATTCAATTATTTCCCACGGATGTTCTTCAAACCACAGAAGTGTATCCGTTTTGCAGCAACAGGTGCTGGTTGGGGAAACGGGACGTGCCAAGATTCCATCAAAATTCAGTGTGATAAACCGATCTACCTCCGCGGTGTTGGGATATACGGCAGCTGTGACTGCCTGGACGAAAGCATCTATCAAGTCGATGTTACTGTGACTGTCAACGACACCGTTCTGAAAGAAAACCAACAAATTCTGAGTGACGGACTACCCATGATATATGAGGTCATGCTGACAAAACCTCAGATTATACCATGTGATACAGACTGGTATGTCACTATTCTCCTGAAAGGTCCCAGAAGTTATTATGGAGAATGTGGGAAGAAAAGTGTGAACTGCTCTGGAGTTAAATTTACATTTATGAACAGTGAATATTCCCATAATAGCACAGATGTCAATGGAGGGCAGATACCTTCAATAATATTTACACCCTTTGATGTAACCTGATGCTGTTCATTCTAATTATAATTTGTGGATGAATTCTAATCCAGAAATAAATGCTTCAATCATCCACACTTTATTTCAGTGATCTAAGTAATAGAGGGAAGCAGTAGTTTGAGCCCATTTCAGAAAGGGGGGTTATCTCCCTTAAGGCCTTAATACATTAGGGGCCTTGGTGCTGGAAATTTCCAGCAAGTACCTAAGGCCCTCACAGTTATTTTAATTATGACCTGTAGTTTTAGGTTCATACTACAAAACAGATACACACCTAAGTTCTACACCGGAGAAAACTTTTGTGTACCAGAGCGGTATGGTACCATGTCGGTCATCGTTACGGTACCATAGCAGTACCAGAGCGGTCCGTCGGTGGCTGTGTCTCCGCTCCGGTATTGCCACAGAACCGTTATGGTGATGTAGTCACCTCTACAGTACCATACTGCTCTGGTCACAATGTTTTCACCTTTGGGGAACTCGCATGCGTACAGGTGTTCCCCGTAATAAAATGGTTTTTTAATCAAATATTCCAGGACAGTTTCTCATTTAAAATAATTGTGGAAACATTTGCGAATAGAAAAAGCGAGGGCAATTACTTACCAGAGGCAGATTTTGAAACCTTCAACCTTAAAGAGTGGAACTGATAAAGGGGGAGATAATTCCCTTTCCGGCTAGGGTCACTGAATGAATATCATCTCGTCTGTAACACATCAAATCCTTGATGCATTGTATGTGTTCATGATAGTGAGGGACTTGCACTATACATGTACCAACTATCCAGTCAGATTCTGTGATTACCACTTCCTGTTGATTGATTTTGGCGCCGTTATCCAATCAGCTGACAAAAGTAGCACATCCTATCTACCACTCGATACCGATTTTGGCAGTTGGTTACATATATGTACATGTAGCAATATCTCCAACATACCAACATGAAAAGGAGTGAGTGAATATGATTTAAAGTCTCTTTCAACACTATTTCAGTCATATCACAACATTTGGTTCCTATACCTTTTCACCCCCGGAAACCACATAGGTAGGGTCCTATACCTTTTAACACCCGAGACCCTGTGGGTTGGGTCATTTCTTTTCACACCCGGGACCCCCACGGGTGCCCCAGTTAGTCGCCTCATATGACATGAAAATAAGGCACAGGACATTAACCTATGACCCCCATCAGAGGATATGGCACATACCTTGACCAGTTAACCCATGATATCTATAGGAGAGGGGCTATGTTAGTCTGATTTGCAGGGGTTTATTAGAAATGTTAGATGCTTTTTTTCCAGGCTTGAGGTACTGTTACCAGGTGATCATATTTCTTGTCAGTGGAATTATATAATTATTACCTATCTGATGTTATCTGACTACATGTTTTCTCCCTCTCATTGGACCTGAACCCTGATGACGTATTACCTCTTTAAATCACTTAATGAATTGTGCAATATTCATTCATCTGCATAACTGGTGACCAGTAATCTAGCATCGCTAGAATTGAATTGTATAATGATCACCACCAGCCAATTACATGTAATTGACATGGATGTTGGGGGCCTGCATTGCATCAAGGGATAGAAGTTGGATTTCATTGTCATGGATGTAGGGGGCCTGCATTGCATCAAGGGATAGAAGTTGGCTTTCATTGTCATGGATGTAGGGGGCCTGCATCATCAGGTTTCAGGACAATTGTACACTTTACTTTATCATGCATGTCCAATCTCGGCTTCACACCAAAGTTCCCCAATAGTGAAGATGGTGTGTACCATATATGTCTTCACCATAATAGGGTTTAACATCACGTTCAGTGCTATTTCAGCCATATAGAGATGATATAACTATGATATGATTAGCTGGACATATGTGACTATCTATGTACAGTCATCATAGGAATTAATCTTCCCCTTGTGGCAACAGACATGGTACAAGCAGACACACAATCACAGACAGTCTGCTCCGGTACCGCTATGGTACACTTACGGTGAAGGTTTAGTCACTGCTATGGTACCATGTACTTTGAATAACTTATGGGATAAATCCCTTAGAACACGTTACTATATGGCAACCATAATTCTAAAAATATTAACTCTTTTCATATGTTTTTTACAATGTGCATAATGCTACAAATGAACAGTATCATAGATTACCAAGAGGCAAGCAACCTCTCATGGGGACAACGCTAAAAGAAATTTTCATAAATTTACAGAACTACGGATATTTGACATTGAACTTTATATCTCTGCAAGTGTTTGAGTATTCCCATGGTAAACATCTGCACAAGTCCAGGTAATTCCTAAATCCTCGCAGAGGGTTTACCTGGACCTTTTTGGTGATTCGGATGAGTTCTTAAGTCGTTGCGTCAATTACACAATCTTGTACATTTCATTTTCAGCGGTTGTTTTGAATTAGCAAGTCGGTATCTGAAGCCTGCAGTTTTCGCTTTGACACCCGATGTTGATTTTAAAGGTTATCTGGTTGGTGATGAAATTCAAACCAGTCAAAACTCAAATCTCACTGCGGATTGGCCTGATGAGCTGATTCAGCACACTTATGGATTGGTTTGGCTTAGTTGAAACCCCTCAAGCTATTTATATCCAGAACTGCTATCGATAACTTACCAAGCACGTGTATCGATCGGAACCTGTCGATTGATACTGGTTCGCGAGGATGATGGTAAACGGCATCTTACACAGAATTTCAGACACTTCTCTTCAAAATGAAATGTCATTGACTGTGCACATATAAGAGTGAGAGATACTGCCAATAAATGAAAACTGAGGGTTGACATGGTTGACGTCCCCCCCGACAGTGAAAATACTGAGTGATTTGGCTTGGAAGCATAATGTTCAGTCCCAGACAGGCATGGAAAGCAAATCCCCAAGTAAGATCCTGTGTCACGGTAGTGACACATTAACTTTGTCCTGAAAATAAATTTTAACTTGGGGCCCCATGGTGGCCCCACCTGTACTGTAGGCAGATTGGCATGAAAAAGTTATTTTCGGGAAACAAAATTATAGTTTGGCCCGACCTATAAGGATGAAAAACAATCCCAAGGGGGCTCTTGAGACAAGGTAGCCACATATCAGATTTGGAAAGAACGCCTTCAGGTTTTCAAAAGTTATTGTCCAAAAAGGAAGTTTTAACTTGGCTCCCAGGTGGCACCACCAGTAATAGCTTAGTTTACATGGCTTTGTTCATTCCTACTATGCCATGAATCCTCTTACTGAACTTAAATGTACACTCTGGAAAGACACGGGTCGTACGGCTCTATCCGACAATGAAACAACCCCTCCCGACTCTGTTCACTGCTTTTATCGAGTTCGGCGGATAGTTTCATTGCCCTGAAGAGCGGATCCGTCTGCATCAGTCTTCAAACATCAATGGCCGGTTGAATTTCTCCTGGGTACCACCATCATCTTCATGCGGGTGGTGTGATCCGCATGATACGTTGCCGATCATGCGACACATACAAAATTCAACCAGCCATTGATGTTTGAAGACGGCAGATGGATCAGCTCTTCATGGCAATATAACTATCTGACGAACATGATAAAAGCAGTGACAAGAGAATCGGGAGGGGTTGTTTTATTGCCGGATAGGGCCGTACGACCCATGGAGCCGTGTTGTCTCGGAGTGTACAATTCATGTAAGTTCAGTAAGAGGATTCATGGTGTAGTAGGAACGAATGAAGCCATGTATGGTTGGCCATCCCTGCCAGAATTCGTCATTTAGAGGCTGCCTCTAAATAATATATACCATGGTATAAAATGCCAAGTCTGCCATAATTCGTATTTAGAGGCTGCCTCTAATTATTTTGTACCATGGTATAAAATGCCAAGCCTGCCATAATTCCTATTTAGAGGATGCCTCTAAATCGCCAAGCCTGCCACAATTCGTATTTAGAGGCTGCCTCTAATTATTTTGTACCATGGTATAAAATGCCGAGCCTGCCATAATTCGTATTTAGAGGCTGCCTCTAATTATTTTGTACCATGGTATAAAATCGCCAAGCCTGCCATAATTCCTATTTAGAGGATGCCTCTAATTCATTTTAGCCGTAAGTCGTAAATTTTCGCCTTCTTATTACTTCCACCAATGATATGCGCTTTCACAAATTTGGTGCCATATCTCTACGCTTGTTACAAGTTTACTCATTGGTCAAATTTAATATTCTTGATATGACATCGAGTTGTTTATGACTTACGGCTAAAATGAATTAGAGGCATCCTCTAAATAGGAATTATGGCAGGCTTGGCGATTTTATACCATGGTACAAAATAATTAGAGGCAGCCTCTAAATACGAATTATGGCAGGCTCGGCATTTTATACCATGGTATATATTATTTACAGGCAGCCTCTAAATACGAATTGTGGCAGGCTTGGCGATTTAGAGGCATCCTCTAAATAGGAATTATGGCAGGCTCGGCATTTTATACCATGGTACAAAATAATTAGAGGCAGCCTCTAAATACGAATTATGGCAGGCTTGGCATTTTATACCATGGTATATATTATTTAGAGGCAGCCTCTAAATGACGAATTCTGGCAGGGATGGCCAACCATAGCCATGTAATCTTCACTACACCAATAAACGCATCGGTACCGGTATGAAAAACATCTTACTGAACTAAAGGAATGTCACATTTCATTAAATTTACCCTTAGCTTATTGACTTCATTCACCATGTATTTTGCCCTATTCCAGCTTCCCAAAGCATTATGTTAGATGAAAACGAGCCAATGAAATTACCTTTAAATAATTGGCCTAGGAATCGAACAAGCTACAGAGGCGTAGCACACAAGGGACACGGATGCGAGATACTGCATGGGAGACCAGACTGAAGTTGTGGAAATTAGCTACTTTTTTTCTCGCACTCCTGATGCATAGTTGTTTGTTCTTGCTTAAGAAGATCGATTGTACGAATGACCTAATACTTGAAAAAAATAAAATTTGTGATAGTTCACATAAACAGTAGTGTTTCTTTTTGAGATCTGGCGTTAGCCAGAGGCTCTTTAGAATGCTGTACATAGGGAAATGGACAAAAGTGCAAACCGACTCACGGGATAGCCTTACGCTGCATGAAAGTAGTTCCAAAGAGATGGGTTTTGGGCATCCTTACTGGTTGAAAGGCTTTTGTATGTCTATATTTAGTCACTAATAGTCACTTGGCATATATTTGATCCCTTATCTGCATTAAATATTACTCTGTTCATTGTTTTCCCACAAAATATGAGATTAATACGCTCTAAAGTATGGCAGACTGCATCACTTTACCAAAGCTTGGACTCTGCTGAGAAAATTATACAGTTTAGCTGGTTAGGTGTATATGTGAGAGATGCTCTACCATAGCTGTAGTGTAGGGGCTGTACAACATACTTCTGCTTTGAGAAGAGAATGTCAGGCCAAAACTAGGTCATCACGTTAGGAGAGCATTAAAACTTGAATCTGTGTCTGTGAAAGGCCAGCATTTGTTTGACCCAGGATTAAGTCTTATCGTCTTAGTGATAAATTATCAGGGGTGCAGATTTTACTAAAGATATCTCCCGCGAGATTACAATGATTGACACGAGATTACAATGATTGACGGTCAGTTAAAATATGCCTGTCATTGTGTCAACATTGATATATATATTTCAATAGATGAAATATTTATGGCCACAGGTGAAAGACAAAGTAAGGTCTCCAATAATTCGATCATTTAAAAACACACTTTAGAAGCCAATTCCATAAAATATTCTGCCTACATTCAGCTCTGATTGTTCAAAACTGTTCACAGTTAGGTTGCTCTACAATATGTGGTCAAAAAAGGTCGTCAAGTTTAAAAGTGATTGAATTATTGGAGACCTTACCTTACATATATCTCGACAGTTGAAAATAAATTTCCACAATATTGATTTCATATATGTATGTGAGTACATGTAGTTGAAATATGTATCTCGACAGTTAAAATATGCATAACAACAGCTCAAATGTTTCCATAGCAAATCTGTATGCCAAGTATTGATGTGTCAACAGCTGAAATATGTATTTCCATAGTAATTCTTTCTTACTTTTGGGGGACATATGCTCATCCCTTCTATGCAGCGCTGCATCTTCTAAGTGCAAGGTGTCACCTTTATATTAACATGATTAAGACAAAGTACCATTATTGATAAGTCAAATGTGATACTCGGATAATCCACTTCTGTTTTGGCGAATGCTGTCATAGTATGAGTGGTCATTTTCTTGTCACTGGCTAAATATACGTTACGGCCAAGTATCGTCCATCGCTGAAGGAAATATAACCCAAACTACCGATATACTTTGATTTTGTTCGTTCTGTTTGAAGTTGTCTTGCGTTTAACTTATGTGAATACTGCCTTGTACATGTAGAATCCTGTGCAGGAAACTCTGACACATGCGTGATGCGCACGGGCATCGCGGCTCGTGCCTCTTCAGCCGACCAAAATGTGTTATGGTTCGACGTACAACCTATTATATACTGCTATACATGTATAGCTAAGTAAATATAGGTTTCCCCCCAAAATATTTACCCCTGCAAAGTTTGTACCAAATACCACCTTCCCGATGGTGCAAATTAACATAGTTTATGATTTTGCAAAATTATAGCAAAATTCAAGTTTAACATAGTAGTACAGCAAATCCCTTCTCCATGTTAAACTAATCGGAGAATGCATTGGCCGACTATTGGTTCACTCACTTGCATTACTGATAGAACATTTATAGTTACCCCTCATCAGAAAGATAGTTTACCTGGAAAGTCTTATGTAATTATATTCGTGAAAAATAATTTCAAAATACTTTGAAAGAGCAAAATTCAGCTATTTTGGTTGAGTCAAGGTTGGATGAGCACCTACTGTAGTGCCTTATTGGACGGAAATTAATTTGCAACTTCCCTCATTATAGGACTGCCTTTCTTTGGTGTTTTCAACTTCATTATGTCGGTACCTTTCAAGAAGGGCCATTCGCGCCATATTAAACATTTAATAACTTTAAACGTTTAACTTGCACCAACCAATCAGATGAATCAGATGTCATGAATTGACATTTGGAAGACGTTTCCTGTCCAAAGGCAAACATTTGTTTGCTGTTGTAACGTCCAATACTTTAGACGTTTCCTTTCAAAAGGCAAACGCTTCCAGTAGTAATATTCGAGACTTTTAAACGTTTCCGGTTTGAGGGAAATCGTTACCGGTTGTGATCGTCCAGTCAGATTTTTTTATTGCTGCCGCGTATGCTCAAACCTCAACACGTGTCCACTGGCAAAACGTTTCCGCTATGTAGTCTGTTTGAACCAATCAAAATAACCCTTACAAATATTCGCGCCTATTGTATTCCTCATGTCCACCGTTCATCATGTCCTGCGCAACTTGTCCCGGCACCAAAGATACTCTCCAAAACCTATTTTGTAAGAACGGTTTTCATTGGTTAAAATACACTACATACCGGAAACGTTTGCCAGTGGAGATTTGCACGTGTTGGTGTAGATGTTGGAATACACGCGGCCCAAATAAAGAATCTGATGGGATGATCACAACCGGAAACGTTATCCTTTTAACCGGAAACCTTTAAAAGACCCGAATTTTACTACCGGAAACGTTGGTCTTTTGACAGGAAACGTCTAAAGTCGCGAATTTACAACTGGAAACGTTTGCTTTTTAACAGGAAAATGTCAGTTCATAACATCTGATTGGTTGGTTCAGGTTTAAACGTTTTAAAGCTTTACAATTTTTTTTTACAAGTTAAAACGTTTAAAGGATGCGTTTATGGCGCGAACGGCCCTTCATATACGTGTACCTTGTCACAGGATGTAACTTGTGATTGCGTTTTAGCCACATACATTCGTGCCTGGTGCCACCTGTGCCTAACTTGAAATTAAATATATAATTGTGCGTTTATTTCATTACAAACTTATCCCCCAATAACCCAGCTACCAGATCTCATTAAAGCCTGTAGGCTCTAGTTTGTGATGGGGTCACTTCAAGACCCACCAAGGGCTGGAGGTGCGTCTTTGGTAAATGAGTGTGATTGTGCCGATCCCGGGTCCCACGGAGCCAATTGGCTGTGGTCTTTCGGACACACCCTCTTATACCCAGACAACACTTGTTATTGCATGGCTATGAGCAGGAGTATCTACGTATGAACGGTAGGACGAAAAAACAAACCCAAGCAAGATCCTGAGGCAAGATACTCGCATACCAAATTTGGAAAGAATCTGTTCTGGGATTCAGAAGTTATTGACTGGAGTCGCATGGATGGACCCCAATAGTCTCCCTCGAGTCCTTCGGGCATCGGGGGACATAAATAAGATTTACATTGTTCACAGGATTAAAATGTTTATTCTTCCACAGTAACATTGTTTAATAAAATATGCCAGCAGTGCATACTACATCTTTAAATACCATTCAAACACAGTTACATGTGGATATTATGTAAAATCTAAGTGAAATATCTACATGTAATATGAAAATATATTAATATTTTGTTTGAATATATTAAACATGTTGAAGCATTTTTATCTGGAAGCAACATATCAGCAGTTATTGTAACATTGATCAGCATTTATTGTAACATCAGCAGTTATTGTAACATTGATCAGCATTTATTGTAACATTTCTCAGCAGTTATTGTAACATTTCTCAGCAGTTATTGTAACATTGATCAGCAATTATTGTAACATTTCTCAGCAGTTATTGTAACATTTCTCAGCAGTTATTGTAACATTGATCAGCAGTTATTGTAACATTTCTCAGCAGTTATTTCTCAAGACCTGGTGACAGTGATGATGAAATGATAGAATTATTTACTGTTTCTCAAATTTAAATACAAGATTTTAGGACATGTCCCAAAATTTATACACGTTTCGATATGTAACACTGCATAAATAATACAAAGATGTATAATGGCCTACGTAACAGTTAGTCATATTGGACCATGTAGACCTCAAGTATGTCCTTTTTAATTAGTCTGCACCTAATTGAGCTTGTCAAAAATCACTCCACATAAATTTTCTATTTTGCAGCATATGTAACAAACTGAACTCTACAGAATGATATTTAAAACCAGTGCTCAAGATATTTTTATCAAGCTTTGAATATGAATTCTCTCCATGTGAACTACCTAACAGTTATATCATGTACCAGGGTCCACTTGCATTGAGACAAAGGTCAGTAAATGTTCATAAAAGCGTGACTATGGGTGTAACATTCGGCAATTTAAGTGGCACTCCCACTGACCGCCCTTTATTACTTTATATGGTATCGATGACATTTGGCCGCTTGGAGACCAATACATTATGATGTCACCGTATTGAGTCCAGGTACATGAAACAACTTTTAGGAAGTTTTGTAAGGAGAGAATTAAAGGAAGTGTGATACAAGAGTGATATAATCTCAATATCATGGAGTACCCATAGTCATTTTGTAGAGTTCACTTGGTTACGCTCTGCAAAAAAAAAAAAAAAAAAAAAATTATACAGAGCAAATGTTCAACAAGGTCCAAAAGCTCCAAAGAGACTTTAATGGTCAACAAAATCTGGTAAATTGAAATGAGCAGATTTTAGGATCAACAAATTTGGGTTAACTTGAACAGTACTATTAAAACAACTACACTGCAATCTACATGATCACAATAAATAACAGCAGTTTGACTACAACATTAATGCATCTACCATGCACTTCAGGGTTTTTTGCAACTATCTACTCAAATATTAATACAGTAAATATGGTCAAATTGAGATGACAAATTTCTGGCTGTATTAAAACACAACAAATTTTGATACAGGGAAATCCCCTGTCTTTTCGAGAACATCAGATGGGCACATGTCGTGCTCAATAATTGATCTGTCTGATAACTGATTGGATAAAACAGCCAGTTCAATTGGCAATGACCTGTCTGGTCCCTATGAGTAAATCCACGGGAATACTTATCAACCCCACCCGAGAACTTCTGCTTGGAGTCTCATAACATTCTGAACACCACTGATGGCAGCGTATACTTTTCAGCAGAGTTGAATGCACCTCAAACCAGGGTTGAATCACTGGACTTTGACCCAGCTGTACATAACACGCTTTATTAGACAGGAGTATAAACACTGTTCGACTAACAATTTTAACAGCAACTGTAATATCTTCAACAGCAAAACATTTATGATATAGTACGTTATACTACCATATTATATGACATGTACAAGATTTGAACACAGCTCTAATCTTGTACATCAGCAGTTACATTATATGTCAACAATATTGCAAGGATAGGTCTCGATTGTTGAAATAAATGAATCGGGATTTATCTATCTTGAAACACTTTTTCTCCATAATCAGGCTAAGCAACCTCAATTGTTGTTTCTGTCCAGCACACTCCTGACTTGAGCACTAATTCTGACACCTATTCATGCAGTCTTACACGGAGACCCTGCTTTGTTTGTTCACACACATAAACCTTCTCAAATTCGAGTTTGTGACAAACATACACCATACATGTCCAGTTCTATGCATATACTTCAAACTGCCCTGAACTTAAAAGCCCAACAGTTGTATTCAATGGAGGGTTGTAAATATATAAACAGACCCAAGACGTCATTGACCCAAGTTAATTTGAATTTAAGCCAAGTTGTATCCAAGTGGGTTACTGATTCGCCATTCCTAGATAGACAAAAGTTGGAGGCATTTCTGCACTTTAATCCATCATAGAAATTGATGTAGTTCATCATGGAGAACTTTGCTACGCAAGGGTTCTCTGTAACATTGTGACATCGCCTATTATGATGTTGAAAAGTGATGTTTTAGAACAGCACATTTGTTTTCAAAAGGAGGTCAAAGCTGCTATGTGCAAAGGACTGATATACATGTATAGGCATAGTCAATTGACTGACCCATTTATTTCGGCAACCCTAGCTCCAAATTGGCAACTTCTGCAGGTTGTATTGTCAGTCCAGGATGTTACCTTTTCAATGGGAGGTCTTACACCAAAGCCTTGCCTCCTCAGAGGGAATGTAATGGAAGCCTTGCCTCCATATTTGAGGGAATGACACGGCAACTGGAGGATGACCCTATAGCCTAATTCGGAAAGGGTTTTATCTCCCTTATTCGACTAGGGGCATGTTGGTGCAGAGAACTTTCGGTGAGCCCTTACAATTAGTTTTAGTAATTAAATATTCTATTTTTCTAGAAAATTATGTTTCTAATGTAAACATATGTAGGATATATTGGTTAATGTGAAAATATAAACAGCATAGTTTTTTAAACAACTACAACTATTCTGGAATAGTTTATCATTATATTATTCAAAATAATTGTGGGTGCCTTTTGATCAAGGTGAAACTGAGGCGACTACTTGCCGGAAGCAGTTTTTCATCACTCTAACTTTAAAGAGCTGCAGTTTAATATTCAGGGGGAGATCAGACACTTTCCGGAAAGGGCTATTGAGTGGTGATGTGCTGGTTCTGATTGGCTCGTAGATGAAATGAACACTATTTTGAAAGAAAATTGGCTGGCAAACATCCCAAGGTGCCTATTGCTTTTGTGACTGAAGATGAGGGAAGTAGGCCATAGCCATTAAATCATGTCCTAAGTGTGCACCAAATGACACCACAATAACCTCTTGGTATGACAATACATGTACATTGGTGTGCATCATGTCAGGATTCAAACTGTGATTAAGTACAGGTAATGACAATAATAATACTCAGCCCAAATATTTGATAATGATTACCATCAATAATACTTCGTTACCCTTAATGTGAATATTCATTTTACCCTCATCAAAACATGTTTTGTCCCAGGGATCGGAATAACATGGCATGATAAATCTGGAAAATTCACAAATTTGTGTCATTTCTGTATTGTATGGCTAGAAATTTTGCCAAAAATCTGGAATTCCAAAAAAATGTGGAAAACATCAATCACTGTTGTAGCCTAGCATCCCCTTCATGCATGTCATACAGTTAATTGAATGTTGGGCTAAATGTTGGATCAGTGACAAAGCAAATAAGTACATGGAGTGACTGTATGTCAAACTTGGTCTTCTTAGCAAAGAAAACCTTTAACAAATTGAAATGTGTGAATGAATTTTGGCATCATTTTAGCTTTCTACTAGATTCTTCTATTGTCAGCAATGTTCACTTGTGTAACGAAATGATAAATTTGTGCTCTACACCTTGAACCAACATAATCCTCACACAGGACTTCATTGAAAAAGCACCTATAACTTGTTCAATTTGGCATGTCAGGTTAATTCAGGACCGAGATGAAACAATGAATGATACAGATGCAGCAAGGAGTGAAGTCCTATTTTTATATATAGCCCAACACTCCAAATTATGGCTCACTCCTTTTGGCTGTACTAATCCAGTGATCTTGTGATTGGAACTAAAATAATGTAAAATTACATGAGGGATGTACGATTTCCAGGTTGTAAGACCCGTGCAGCATATGGTTATTTGTTAAAGATGTAATTAGGCTGAAAATTGACAAATTTTGTTCACTCGCACCTGTGATTGATTCATTCAGACAGAAGGAAGGATTACATCTAGGCTCTCCAAATTCATACTACATATGTAACTTGTGACTGACTAGAAGCCTTTCCAATTTGACTGACCTTGACCTATTTTATCAAGGTCAAATTCCAGTTATTGCAGTATCTCGAGGAAGCAGCTCGGCTTCAAATTTAGAGTATAGTACCTATATAACTGGTGATTAATTAGAAGCCTATTCAAGTTGACCAACCTTGACCTATTTCCTCAAGGTCAAATTCTAGTTTCTTTTAAAGGGTTATAGTTAGGCATGCATGGGTATATACTGAAGCCCATAATGCTCTTGTTACATTTGATAAGGGTGAGGTCGCTATTTACAAGAACAACTTGTCAGAGAAATTTCGTACTCTGCCCACTTCAATGGCCTTTCTTTCTCACCATTGTGTTATGTGTTGCACATGACAATGACAAGTGAGTGAGTGAATAGGTTTTAACGTCGCTTTCAACATTTTTTCAGCTATATCACGACGGGGAAGGGAAGGGAGGGGAGGGGGAGGGGCAGGGGTACCTACTTGTAACAGAGCAGATCTAATGCTGCCATTTTATAGTGCTGTCCCACTGAAATATCATGCCGTAGGCAGACATGACACCCCCCCCAGTAACATTATACTGACACCGAGCGAACCAGTCCTTGTTCTATCCTCTTAATGCTGAGCGTAAGCGAGGGAGCAACAAGTTCCATTTTTCAAGTCTTAGGTATGACCCGGCCTGGGATCGAACCCAGTACCTACCGCTTACGAGGCCGACGCTCTAACCATTAGACCACCGCAGTGACAACCAATTGATGTAGCGACACTCACGAATCTGAATGCTAAAAAGCTACAGCCATGGGATTACATCATGGGTCATGCCTAAGGTTCAGAAAAGTGGCATAGCATACCTAGGCAGAACATACATGTATAATTGACACTGCCGTCAAAAATAACGGCATGCTATGCCTTTTATTTTTGAAGATCAATTTCTTTACTTTTCACGTGAATGGTAGATGCCAGTTTCAGTTTTAATGTGGTCAAGTGTGTTGTATTTGTACATGTCATGACATATGTCACTTTTGCGGAGTCGATTTCAGCCTAGATTTTGAAGTTGATTAGTCCTACATCTATAGTTTTCAGAAATTCATTACTGAAAACGATGCCCTTTTCTTTCAGTGATATAACAAATTTAGCAGAAAACAAGTTTAATACAACGGCAGAAATGAAAAAAATAGCCAACATTAATCGGATAAATTATCAAGAATAATGAAAATCTGAGCGATTTAGTCCCCCGGTTTGGAAAATATTGCTTTGGCTTGAAAGCGGAACATTCAGGCATGGAAAGTAACCCCAAATGAGATCCTGTATCAAGGTACCCACATACCAAATTTGTCGTTGAAGGAAATTTTGACTTGGCGACATGTACAGATGGATCGCCATGAAAAACAATCACAATCGATATCCACTAGGTACCCACTTATTTCAACGAAAGTCTGTTCAGTGTTTCAGAAATTCTT
>JAVTVY010055311.1:0-31783 GCA_036873755.1 Hanleya hanleyi
TATAGATATATAGGGGTGGGGGTACTATCACAGTCGACAGTGACGATATCATCTTAATGACCAACGCCGAGACTGATTCCAATCGTTGGAATTTAAAGTTGACTTAGTTCTCCAACTATAGATATAGCGGGAAACATGGCGGAAGTTTCAAAGTTTTGTTGACAATATCCATTTTGAAGATTGGTGAAACAATAATTTCTTTCAAACGTTCAAAGATACGGCCTTGTGGCCAGAATCGTCGTGTTAATTCGGTGCCACTTCTAGGCCATTTCGAAGGGTAAAGTCAAGTTGAGTCATATTTGGATGGATTCTTCGGTGGACATTATAAACTCTTTCAAGAGAATTGCGCAGTCGGATCGATTAACTTGGACATTTTATGTAGCAAGCGTAATGGATACAGACCACTAAAATGTTTCCTTTATATAAGTGGATAATGCCCATATCCCGACTGAACACTAAAATATATTGGTCTTTGAATAGAGCTATCGAGTAGAGACGTGATTATGCTTCCAAGTATCGATTTATAAACAGTCAGAGACATCTACGGTTAATTAGTGATCGTCCGAGTTTAATACGACTGGATAGAGACGAAGCAAACTGTCTGGTGTGTGAGACAGACTATTTGCGACTTATTTATTGAGGAAAAGACAAGAAACTCAGTTTGCTAACTTGCCCATCCGATTCCTACCCGACCTCTAATTTTCCCTCTTTATTGGACCCATTTCTTCTCCCTAGATTACCTTTGTGATACTGTACTAACAGTAAGACCATTACCAAGAATGGTTCACATATATAACATCTATTAACTTACAGTCCTTTCCTTTATCCGCCAGTGTCCCGATCCTGGCAAGTTTTCTAATCTCCACATCCGGGTTGTGAACAGTCGAGCATAAACCGGAAGTCGAGCGACAGGTCTCACTGTACCGTGTTCTAAAGTAATCGTAATACATCGCGGCACGGGTTCGACCCCAGCTGGTCCATGTGTGAAAGTTTGTCAGTTACTTGCCGAAGGGCGGTGGTTCTCTCCGGGTACTCCGGCTTCCTCCACCAACCAAACTGACTGTCACCATATGAGTGAAACAAACTTGAGTGTGACATTAAGCCAAATTCCATCCCTCCTCGTAATACATCGTAATCCAAACTTGAAGATTGAAGCTTCCTTCGCGACTGGAGATGGACCAGTCAGAGTCAACAGGATGGAATGACGATGTACCCGATGACGAATAATGGATTGTGTTTGGTTTCACTACATCCTAATCTTCTTTAGTTGACCCGATATATTTCCGCGCAGATGATTATCGACAAGTATTCCTGGCGGGGAGATTCAATTTCGGCGTTGATTTGATGGTAGATTAATATAGCCTGGTGAAACAGTGGCTTGGCATAGCTTGGTATATATTGTACTGTTAGTCCAACTGGACTGCACTATTTACGAAAAGTAGGTCAAATAGATACACAAATCAAACTAATGGTGCCATAATCCGAACCAATGAAGACTTTTCACTGATTGTATGAGTTCGTGGTGTGAAGACACCCTATAATCGCCGGTGTGTCACAAGTTCGAGTTATTATTCACGAATCACAACGATTTGACCAGATAGTATGTGGTACCAGAGTGGGGGGGGGGTGGTATTTGGCTTAATGTCACACTTAAGGTTGTTTCACTCATATGGTGACAGTCATTTCGGTTGGTGGAGGAAGCCGGAGTACCCGGAGAGAACCACCGCCCGTCGGCAAGTAACTGACAAATTTTCACACATGGACCAGCTGGGCTCGAACCCGTACCGGTTCAGCGGTGTGAGGCTAGCGGTCACCAGTGAAGCGCCTTAGACCACTCTGCCACCAGAGTGTCTTCATGCGAATTGAGGAATAAGATAAGAAAAGAAGAAGGAAAAAAAACAACAACAACAATACTGCATTGTCACAAAGTTTGCGTCCTGAATTATTGGTTGAAATGTGTATCATCTTTGTAAAATAGAAGCATTATTTGTCTGGAATCTTTCTGTCCCTGGTTTTATAGGACGATAATCCAGACTATAATGATCGAATATCAGATTTCCTCTCCTTTCAACAAATTTGCCACAACATTTTTCTGAGCTATTTTGGTTAAGCTTCAGGTATAGACAGATCGTCTAGCTACACCCGTCAGCAAACTGAGCACCAAAGAGCTCACCTTATACTTCATGAATACTCTTGTGTAAGCTGTGACCTAATCACGCGTGTGTTTGTTACATGTAAAGGCACCGCACCGGTTAGTCATTCGAATTGAATGTCTAAAAGTGCATGAAGGTATTAATAATTTCTTAACATGCTTATAAGAGATACAATCTACTCTAGAAATGACTTGGGAACAACAATACTAGTCAGCGATGCAGAATGGATTTCACATAGAAACACTGACTGCATAGATTTATAGGGGTGGGGGTACTATCACAGTCCACAGTGAAGATATCATCTTAATGGCCAACGCCGCGAGACTGGTTCCACTTAGTCACTCGTTGGAATTTATAGTTGACTTAGTTCTCCAACTATAGATATAGCGGGAAACATGGCGGAAGTTTCAAAGTGTTGTTGACAACATCCTTTTTGAAGATTGGTGAAACACTAATTTCTTTCAAACGTTCAAAGATACGGCCTTGTGGCCACAATCGTCGTGTTAATTCGGTGCCACTTCTAGGCCATTTCGAAGGGTAAAGTCAAGTTGAGTCATATTTGGATGGATTCTTCGGTGGACATTATAAACTCTTTCAAGAGAATTGCGCAGTCGGATCGATTAACTTGGACATTTTATGTAGCAAGCGTAATGGATACAGACCACTAAAATGTTTCTTTTATATAAGTGCCCATATCCCGACTGAACACTAAAATATATTGGTCTTTGAATAGAGCCATCGAGTAGAGACGTGATTATGCTTCCAAGTATCGATTTATGAACAGTCAGCGACATCTACGGTTAATTAGTGATCGTCCGAGTTTAATACGACTGGATAGAGACGAAGCAATCTGTCTGGTGTGTGGGACAGACTATTTGCGACTTATTTATTGAGGAAAAGACAAGAAACTAAATTTGCTAACTTGCCCATCCGATTCCTGCCTGATCTCTAAATTCGCCTCTTTATTGGACCCATTTCTTCTCCCTAGATTACCTTTGTGGTCCTGTACTAACAGTAAGACCATTACCAAGAATGGTTCACATATACAACCTCGATTAGCTTACAGTCTTTACCTTTATCCGCCAGTTTCCCGATCCTGGCAAGTTTTCTAACGTCCACATCCGGGTAGTGAACAGTGAAGCATAAACCGGAAGTCGAACGACAAGTCTCACTGTGCTGTGTTCTAAATTAATCGTAATACATCATAATCAAAACTCGAAGATTGTAGCTTCCTTCGCGGCCGGAGATAGACCGGTCAAAGTAAACAGGATGGAATGACGATGTACCCGATGACGAATGATGGATTCTTTATGGATTCACATACATCCTAATCTTCTTTAGTTTACCCGATATATTCCCGCGCAGATGACTATCGACAAGTATTCCTGGCGGGGAGATTCAATTCCGGCGTTGATCTGATGGTAGATTAATATAGCCTGGTGGCAATAGGTAACGGCTTGGCATAGCTTGGTATTTATAGTAGTGTTAGTTCAACTGGACTACACTGTTTACGAAAAGTAGGTCAAATAGATACACAAATCAAACTAATGGTGCTATAATCCGAACCAATGTAGTATCAACGATTGTAGTAGTTCGTGGTGTGAAGACACCCCATAACCACCTGTGTGTCACAAGTTCGAGTTATCTTTCACGAATTACAACGATTTGACCAAATAGTATATGATACCCCAGTCAGAGAGTCTTCAAGCGAATCGAGGAATAAGACAAGCAAAGAAGAAGGAAAATACAACAACAATACTGCATTGTGACAAAACTTGTCTCCTGAATTATTGGTTGAAATGTGTATCATGTTTGTAAAATAGAAGCATTATTTGTCTGGAATGTTTCTGTCCTTGGATTTATAGGCCGATATTCCAGACTATAATGATCGAATATCAGATTTCATCTCCTTTCAACTCCAAGCCATTTTCGTCAGGCTTCAAGTGTAAACAGATCGTCTAGCTACGCTTGTCACCACTGCCTGCTATATTGAGCTCAATCAGCGCAGTATATTCTCGTTATTCCAATTCTTTATTGTATGTTTTATGTAGATCATCAGGAATATGTGATTCAAAGCAGAATTAGATCAGATGAGAGCTTGTACAGGTCTATTCGTACAATGGTTACAACTCTCACTGTTACCACAGCAGGGGAAGTAATCACATTCTTCAACAACACATGGGGCTGACCAGAGATGTAATTACGTCTATGAAGTTACGAAGATATGTAAGAGGTGGGGAAAATTGAGAATGTCTGGCGAATAAACAGCAACCATAGGACTCAACAGGAAAGCCTCCCTCAGCACCTCACATTCAAACTTGAATACAGGGGATTCTTGAACGTAGCCCTGGTACCTCAGCCGCGCTTTTATTGCAGATGTTCATGTGGAGACTATGAAGTATCCTCGTGACCCCAAGCACAGGGTTAAGCGCAAACTCATCTGATGTTAATGGATGAGCATCGAGGACGTATGATGGAGTAAACGCCTCAACATGGGGTAAACATGGCAAAATGACAGAACCCGCAAAAAAGCAACAAACAAACAACCTGTAATGTTCGACGTCGTACGATGAATTTCCCGTCGTACGATGAATTTCCCACTAAGACAGTAAACCTACCTTGTTTGCCATAATATCTCGTCTGCAGGCGCATGGAAATAATTCACTGAGCTTAAAATGGCATTCCAAACAGTTCTTAATGAGACCAAAAGTACCCTTCAACAAAATGACGTCACCGTGATGTAGTCAAAACAACCATTGGAATACACATGTAGGCGTCAGATCACAGATTCAGTATTGAGACGTCATACCCGAAAGAATTTCCGCGTCAGTAATCAAAAGATTGCTTTCTGTCGACAGTTAGCACAAACGACAAAGACGCCAATTTATTCAACCAGACAAATATCTCACGCGAGATACCCGGGAGAAATTAATCCATCTGATTGCTGTCATTTGGGAAATACCGCAAATTATCTCGTGTCCTATCTGCTGAGTGAATATATCCCATCAGCGAAAAGTTTCGAAATATAAGGGCACTTAGCTGCCGAAATTCTACTGCTGCAGGGTAACATGCTATCTGATTAGTTACTGTCCAGCAAGCCAGTCAAACAGTGGGGCTGCTCAAGGAACAGACCGGACAAAGGCACCAAACTTTTTCATCTCGTCCACAAGGTTATTAGCTTCATCATTTTGCTAGACGCCGACACCATACTGCAAGTTTTAGCTACTGGTTCTTTTACCAAAATGACCCCCAAAAGCAGGTTTGTGTAGTGCAACAACCATACTGTTCTTGATAACGATCCAGTCCATCAAAACGTTATCATATAATACGTAGCAATAATAACAGACTTTATATATTATCCAGGCTTGTTTCAGAACTTCGTCAATTGCGAACAATATTTCAACTGAAAAGAAAATACTCGCTTGCGAAAAAGGGTATCAGGTTATGCCTCTATTTCTAATATCATTACTAATCTAATTTTTCGATGCGTCATCCCATATTGCCCAGCATTACACAAGTTTCCTTTATTACCAAAGTTGTAGTTTGTATCCTAAACGTATGATCTGATAGGGGGATTTTGAAATTAACTACCATCTTTTGTGCTGGGGATTATACCGAATTACTTGAAATGGGCCTCAGATTAATCAATTATGATCTGAACAATTTCGAATTCCACGATTAAGCAGCTTGTTCGGCCCAGAACGTTTACCAAGAATTGAGGGCAACTTTCATCACTGATTTTTTCGGGAGCAGTTGCTTTGCAGCTATTACTGCTCTGTCGCTGCTGAGTTCACCTGATCATAGCTGTTATGCCGCTGCTATTGCACACGTAAATTTAAATGAAACTCGATTGACTATTCCCGGTTTGCACCGTATGTTTGTGGGTAACTGATCTCAGCCCCAGTATACCTCATCCTGTTAAGATACAATACTAATTATTTGTAGTGTTTTATAGATATTAATGCTGAGCAATATATGCTAATTCTTCGGCAATGGACCAATCTTATGATAATGTGGCTGTACAAGTTTAGACATCTTCTTAACAGTAGTCTTTTATGATATCTGACCTGTGGATGCAGTCCACAAGCCATATAATCGATTGAAATCACGAAATCTGAATGATAATATTTTGAGGGAATAGGAGTTCAAATTAAGAAATAATATTTTCACAGGCGTATTCAATTGTTATTTCACCCACGGTTAGTTTGAGAAAGCTTATATTTTAGGGCAAGAGCAAAGCCCGTGTCCTAATATTTATAAACTTTCCTAAACTAACCGTGCGTAAAATAACCATTTATCACTCCTATGAAAACATTATTTCTAGTCTATTGCACCGTTCAAATTGACTATGAACAAAGATTGTAATGAAAGGTTGAAAAAATATGATAAACTTTGACATCCTTTCTCACCCCTGTTAAAAAAACTGGTTTACTGATATTAGCACGATTCTTCCGACTCGGTTGGCATTGCGCCAATATCAGTTTTGTGATCTCTCATGATGGGGAGTGATTCTGTCAGCTGAGTCAGGCTTCGAGGAACATACGTGGATATAGGTCTATTTGTGTCGCTGTGTCAATCAATTTCACGACGGAAACAACAGCTAAACTTGAGAAAGAAATTCCATCTTGTAATTTGTTTGTTTGTCTTATTTGATTGTGACTAGTATGAAAGCAGACGTCCCTTTTCTCACCCGACTTTTGAATTAGAATTTCCCAAATGAACGCCTGCACTTGGCACATGTCGTTATCAAGTTGTTATTAACACAAGTGTTATAGAATTAGTCCATATTTAAGGAAGACATCGTTGCTCAATCACATATATCCCTTTTCAGGATAGGAAAGAGGGGTGCATTGGACATGCGAATAGTTCGTAATAGTTCACAAAGCAAAATTGATGATAACAGAAATACAAAAAATAAAATACTTATATTGAATTTTTTTTAGAAAGAATGATTCAATAATTATGAAGATTTGACTATTCAGTTACATAAATGCCCTTCTTTGTGACATAGGGTATTCTGTAAATAATAATCCTGAATAGATCAGGTTGCACATCCACAAATCAATTTAAATCCAGGGATAATTTCCTGAAATTCAGGTATATCAACCACGAATTAAAGCTAAATTACCTGAATTTTAGTGGATTTTACGTACCTGAATAGGGTCGAGAACTTACTAATCAGGGTGATAAATTTGCCTGAATTTCAGGGAAAATCCTCTCATTTAGGGATCTTTTTTCTCTGAAATTTAGGTAATCAGCCCTAAATTTAGGCCAAAATCGCTGAAATTGAGTTGTCGATATACATAGGATAGGACTTTTACCTGAACATTTCTGCGAGTGTATTCTGTAAAGTTGGCTGTTAGATACATGTATGGCCCCCAAAGAGGTCATTCAGATGAAATACGAGAACAAATCCTGAATGGCGCTGCCAATAATACTGAGTAAAATATATAGACTTATATAATAGACTGCAGACAGAGTGGACCACAAGTAGCAGTGAACCCATCCACTTTTCCTCGAAATATAACAAATGGCTTAGGGGCCGTGTAGGAAACCGTAGGAAACTGACGACACCACTGGACTGTTCTAGACTGCATGAGGAGTGATGACATCATGCATATAATTCTTACATGGTGGGAAAACACTCGTGTTCGCGTTGCATTATGGGAATGGAACATGGTGGTTTCTGCTATTTTAGGTGACAAACAACCGATGTATGGGTCATATGATATCGTGATGTTAAAGATATATTTCTCGATTTCTCGCTGACTTAGGCTTTGGATGTCGTGGTGCTTAGCATATACATGTACTTCAACCTCAAAGCCTGAAGCATCACAGAAATTCTGATTCTATTGCTCGGCATGTCCACTTCAACTTGCTAAGCTGCCCCATTAAGAGCACACATCACAACAGTAATCGTGTTACACTGCTTGTTTTTATTATTGTGCATCCTGTTATTAGCACTATTTAGGTATGGCGAGGGGTTGCGGTTGAGATGTACACAAGTGTGACAAAAGTCCTACAGGTGAGGCTTTATTTGATTGGTGGTTCTGGTCTATCCAACAACCAACCAGCTGATGGAACGGAACTAGCTGTATCATTCTGACAAATACTCAATCCACTCATGACTCACGGAATGCAAATGAAATGTTCAATACATCGTTGGACACTTTGGAAATCGACCATGTTACCGTCCCATGGTGCAATGCGCACGCCGAGTAAAAATTTAACTATGCAATGTCGTAAGTATAGGCGGAAAATATAAAAATAAATGAATATCTCTAAGGCCTGGGATATTTGAAAGATTCAAAATAATTCTTTAGATGTTGATCACCCTTTTATTTTTCGGATGGCATGTGTAATGACTCAAATGCCAACTTTCAGTACCGGAGGTCTCATGTTTATCTCATGAAACAAGGGCGATAATTCTTTCTGTACCCGTCTTCGCACAGGCGTCATTTGTCCATGGCTGTATTTAGTTAGTTTTAAATCTATTTTATTGTCTTATGAACAATGGAACTTGGAGAACATCTCAACATGTACAATCGACGTCCACTCAGTTGAGTTTTCTGGGCGTTATTAGATCCTAGCGTTATTTTTATTCTGTATCATGAGTATTATGTATGTATCATTTCGATATCAGGGTTCGATCAGACGATAACATGATAGACACATTTTTAGCCATGAATTGAGAAGAGCTCTCACCGAGAATGTTTTTCGATTTTGAGTTTGTCATCCGTTCTCATGTATGGTGAATGTTCAGAGATACGATCTTGCTACATTCGGCTCACAATCAAACCCTGACTGAGATACATGCTCTGGGAACGACTTGACATTCATTTGGATAAAAAAGAATGGCCAATTATTAGGGTTAAAATTATGTAACGAACATCATCATGTCTTGCTGACATCATTGGAAACTGTTGACCGCTTGTCTCTCGTAGGAAGCGCCATTGTATTTTTATTATTTTCATTTCAAACACATTTGTAATTGATGCTAACGGTAATAAGAAATATGTCTTTCGATTATTGACGCGGTATTTCTTCTATGGACGATAGACTAATATGACAAATTTCCATAACATCAGACAAGGGTTTTGGGAACGACAGTTAAAAAAAAATAGGGCATCCACATGACTTGCAAAATGGCAACCAACTGAATACCTATTCGTTGACGCAGTCCGCTTGATGTTTTCTTGCAAAATTACACCGAAGATTCGAGAATACCTCGAGTAGCTATCCAAAGTAGATCAGGGGTTTCGTTACATTTTGTCCACCGGAAGTCACCCAATATATCACACAAAGCCTACATTTATAGACAAGTGAACATTCACGTCAATGGTCCCATACCCTGATGACGTATTATACCGCTCAACCACGTGATAAATTGTGTATTTATTCATCTGCATGACACGTCATCACTTACCCAGAAATCTAACATCGCTTATGTAACACGAAACCAACTATCTCTTGATACAATGCCGGCCCTCAACATCCATGACAATTAAATGGCTGATGGGGATCTCTTTACAATTCAATTAGCCTGTCACCTCCCTCGTGTAACGTGACATCAACTTAATTGCCAGTGCGAGGTCCCTGGACTGGCACAGTCGGAAGAGCAAGCTTTAATTTGGTGTATCGGGTTACATATAGGACTTCGCGCCTTGCGGCACATGTACTTTGCGTTGACAATGACAATTAAGTGGGATTTTATTGTCATGGATGTAGGGGGCCTACGTCATCAGGTCGCAAGACAATTGAGAATGAATAATGAATCTAGAATATCCCTCAAAACTGTCATGAACAGCAAACGTTTCAACTCTCTGACGGGAACCCCCCCCCCCCCTCAAATTTAGGCTTGCTTTTCAGTCTACCGCCTCTTGGAATTTGGAGTTTTCTACTATCTTTTAACATGCGACTTTTTCGCTTTTTTACCTCTATTACCAGAAGTCATTATTGCGAAGAATCCTTTTTGTGCGGCTAATTTCAATCAGTAATACATGCGGTAAAAATATAACAAATAAATTGAGCGTTCATCATGTTTCTCTTCTAAGATACCAAGATGACTATTTCTGGATGAACCATAAAAATACAATTTAAATCCATGTTACTTGTTAGGATATCTTATTCATACTTACATGATTTATATAAAAAGCTACATGGACAAAATATCTCATTTTTGGGGGAATATGCGTGTTTTCAAGGATAGCATTTTAATAGAAGACTGTTATTTAGGTGGCTTTTTTGCGTGTGTAAGGTAACAAAATCCCTTAAAATAGCTATCCTCGCTTTCTCGTCTCACGCATATAGATAATTACATCGGTACACAAACGAATATTGGTAGACTTATCCATGATTAATTTCTTCTTTTAATCACTATAGTGGGGATGTAGGACGTCATAGGCGTCAATGAGCTTATAACAAATGCATACCTTTAATATACGTGTTATATAATTAGCTGAAATATTGAGAGCATCCCATAAAACCAAGATTATAAAGTATATCATCCCGCTCTCATCGTAAGAAATAGTTTGGCAGAGACTATCACGGACTGATCGGATTAGCTCTTAAGGTAGTCCGCTGGTGGATTTGAGCTTATGCGGCCATTTCCCATGTTTTTGTCTGTTTTTCCCAGTAGGTTATCTCCCTTTCCTAGGTTAAAAGATAGGGATTTCCTTCAAAGCCGAGAATCATGAGCAGCAGCATTCATCAAATTTGATCAATTTTTGATAGACATTGAGTCTACCTTCAAACGAATAGAATATAATAGAAAGTTAAATACTATTTATATGATTTTTTCATGAATATGCTTCAAAACCAGGGTTGCTCTATGGGTCAATCCATTCAACAGTGTCTACAGCTAAAAAATGCACACCAACCTATATTTTTTCTTTCATTTTCCTCATATTACACAATCAAGAAGGCAACAACAGACATTATTCAAAAAGTTAATTACTTTGATTTACCACCAGCAGACATCCTTCAGATATATATGAATGAACTGCAATCCATTTTTTTTTTATTTTGACAGGGCGTTCCACTATCCATGTACTTCTGAGATCCTCGGTTACCGCAATGTTCATGGTATAAATTTTGTTCGTGCAGTATGAGTGGTCTAATTATCTTTTTTTTTCATACGGACAGTATTTGACTTTATACGGACAGTATTTGACTTTATACGGACAATATTTTACCATATACGGATATTATTTGGCCGTAATTGGTCGAAATATAATCCACATTTGCATGTTTATTCTGTATTTTATCCAAGGTGTGTCGCGTGATTTTGCTTTCTCTTCCATCAACATGTCGCTGCTTATACGTTACCGGTTCTCACTCCCGATCCCATGTACTCACTCACTCCCTATTAGAGCGTTTCCATATCTCCCTTCAGGAAAAGGCACAATGTGGCAAGGATTTCGCACGTCAGCGTCCGGCTTTTAAACTATCAAGTGTGAACCGGAAGTCAATGGACAAGATTAAATGAATGATAGAGGTACTTGGATTAAAGAACAATAGCCCTAGTATATTTCCATATACATTACATTATCGGATGAAAACGCGTTTTAACCCTACCTGACCCGGGGTGGGGGGGAGGCACTTTCCGCCCTCCCCCTCCCCTTTCCTTGTTGGGTTTTGGCTCCTATCTCCGAAACGACAAAAACTTGAGGGCTGAGACTCCGTGGCTTTGTAGATTATCATATTGGGGTCATTTTGAAGCTACTTGCATGACACACACGAGCAGAGGATCATAAGTAAATTCAAAATGGCAGCCACGTGGGGTACTAGAAAAGTTTTCGTCAGATTTCTTTATTTTTTTTTTGCATTTCTGCATGGAAAAGTGGGTAAAAACTATTTTATTTCATATCAGATTATTATTTACTAATTTTTGCGAAGAAGAAGAAAAAAAAATTCGAAAATTCTGACCGAAAACTCGTCCAAAAATGCTCTTTTTGAAAATGACGCCACAGTGACGTCATCGTGACAGTTTTCTTGTAGAGATCTACATTTTCTTGCAGAGCATGACTCAAAGATATAGTGTGGCAAGTTTCAGCCCTCTAGCCTTAGCGATAGCGGAAATATGTAGGGGGAGGCACTTTCCGCTCCCCTCCCTTCCCCCCCCCCGCCCCAGGCTCCGGTACACCCAAAATCTCATGGGCCAGATTGGTTAAGGATAAACAACTGCTATGTTACCTGCAATTTTTCATACTCGAGTATAAATGAAACTGTTGTGCGCATTAACTTTTAGTGGAAAACTCGAACTGCAGCTAAATAAAAGAGATACAGCCAAGGGTACGTACTCCATTTTTAGGGTTTTCTTGGAAAGTCAGTGTAATTGATTCGGTATGCTATTCCCCCAATGTAGGATGACATTGATCTGGGTGTAGAGTAATGAATGATACAATATGACATCACGAATGCCTTTACATTAATCCAGATCAATAGCTTGGAGACGTTCTCCAAAACTTCCAGCACTCCAAGTCTTGTGAAAACTCTGAGAGACAGACAGACAGACAGACCGACAGACAGACATAGTATGAATTTGAGATTTTCGGTAATGGTGATTTATCCTGAAACAAATTGTATTATTTTAATTCAGATTATAGAGTTTGGAGATTTTCATAGAAATAGCAATAATTGATTCTTTACTGAATTAAATATCCATATAATAGGCTGTCGATATGACTTGTATATTTCGAATTATCTTGGGCCATTTGAAGGATAGGGAATTACCTGCGCAATCTTTGAACCTGTGGTCCGTCTTTGCTGGTATCAACCAGGGAAGCGAATCGCGAGTTCGTTTCCGGCTTTTAAACTGTTAAGTGTGAACCGGAAGAGTAACGACAAGTTTAAGTGAGTGATAGAGGTATTGATGCTTGACAGCAGTCGTAATACATTCCCACATTCTGTCTAGGAGGAGTATGTGGATACAGATAAATATAAATGACCAGACTGGCTTTTAGCTTTGTCAAAGACCGGATACGTCGAAGTGAGCTTCAACGGGTTGAAACGACCCAGTGATCATGATAACTGTATCGACTAATTGTTCTACTACTACTACTACTACTACTACTACTACTACTAAATACATGTATGTATGAAGTAAAAATAATGAAAACTCAAGATGTTTTCCTACAAGAGGGAAACGGTCAATGGCTTTCAATGATGTCAGCAAGACATGATGATGTTCTATACAGAATATCTTAATCACTGACTATTATTCTTTATCCAAATGTTTTTCCAAATCGTTTTCAGAGAATGCCTCTCAGTCACTCTTTGATTGTGGCTGTTCATTTGAACACCATGGAGATTTAAAGCAAATAATATTCAAACGGCGCCTAGTCCCGGGTTAAGCGGAATTAGACACAAGTTGTGAAACTTAGCTCCATAGATCTTTCATTCTACAATCGTATCTTGCCGTCAGTATACGCGATATTTATTACAGAATTTGAGAAACTTTGAATGAACGCGTTAGTGTTAATGCTGTTACATGAAATAGGTCTTTGGATTATGGACGCGGAGATTCATCAATGGATGACAGCTGACTACAGAATTCGGTGAAATTTCTTCACACATTTTGCCTTTTTAAGCATAAAAGTGTTCAAAATGATATAATAACTATTTCTTCATTATTATATAGTTTATGTGGAGAAAAAATCTTATCGAAAAATTCTGCGACGTCATTGGTGCAGACATATTGGATATGGTTTTAAACATTCTCATAGAACTTGACCTCAAGATATATTGTGAGAAGTTTCAACCCTCTGGCCCAAATATTCAGGGGATGGGGGAGAAGGAACGGCGACGAAAAGGCCCCACACTAGGTTTTGGCAAGCCTCAAGTCGCCCAGGCCAGAGAGGATTATTTTTTCAAAATAGTCACCGCATTCACGTATAATTGTAGCTTTTCAAATAAGACATGGTAATATCTGCTTTTTCAAGATGCTTTAGAGGGTATATACTTTTCCAAGTAGACCAAAATCACATGGAGGCGTACCAACGCCTCTCACCGGCAACATATTTCTTATGCGCCATGCGAGAAACGGCTTATGTAACGCTATTTCTACGGCGCACCGACAACCCGACAGACCACCACCACCACCATCACCACCACCACCACATAGCCCTGGAAATATCCTTGGTTTCGTTTGAGCTGCGCGACATGAATATATAGTTGTCTGCTGTTATAATGCACTAAAGAACAAAGAAATTGGTGGCGAAATCAAGAGGATCTATGATCGTGAGTGGTCCCAAGTCGAGTATATTGTAAGAGTATATCATGAGTTTAATCACATGTCTGGAACGGAAACAAGACCGCTTGAAACAACGTTTTGGAGAATAATAACGCTAGATGGCAGGATATCCTATTTAGTGGACATGACAGATGACCGTATTGCCGTACCGAAGGGAAATAAATCTATATGATTACGATGAGCTCTGATAGGATTTTTTCTAAGACACATCAGTCATGAGGATCTATATATCTATACGGTATCTGATTGTGTAAACGATATTCATTAAAACATGTCCCACAAGGGCCCGGAGGAGTCGGCCTTCATCCGTATGTTTGCAGTGCAATATAAAATATGTCAAATATTTATCCCTTTGTTATACAGTTTACCATGAAGATGCAATAACAGCTGGACTGTTAATAAAGCGAGTTTCACGATGAAAACATCCGACGATAGCCTGATTTTCCCAGTGAGACGTTACTTAAGGTAGGTGCACACAGAGCTTGTGACTGCGTGATCGCAGCCGCAAGCCGTATCCCCCCAAAGTCATGCGACGACGCAATCCTCTAGACTGTTGCGATCATGTGTGACATCGAGGACGCAATAATTGCTGCGATCCTTGTCAGCCAGCGTCGTCCCTAGGTAAAAAAAGCGGAATGGCCCCTGGGAAGGAGGTTGCGCGTAATGGCCCCTGGAAACGAGGTTGACAGACAAAATGGCTGCCGTCAATAAATTACAGTTGATTGCCTCAATGTCTGTGGGCGCTGCCATCTTGAAATCATGTGGTGTAACAGCAACGATTTGATTGGTCGAGAGGTAATAGATTGCCGGCAAATTCTATCAACGCGCAGGCGAGCGGTGCACACTGCTTGCGCTGTCTTGCGTCCTATGGCTGCGGCATAGGACGCGGCGAATACGGCTCCGACAAATATCAAATCATTTTGATCCTTGCGATTCCGACTGCGCCCCGGGACGCAAGCACTAAATGACTGCGGTCTCCAGTGCACACAGACATTTGCGTCCTCGCAAAGAGTCTTGCGGCTGCGATCACGCAGGCACTAAGCTCTGTGTGCACCTACCTTTACAGCGAGCTTCGTCTGTAAGATTCAGTGTAGCTTATTTCCGTTTCTGCCTGTACTACAACACGGAGGCATGTTTTTAATCAGTGATAATTGTTATGAATATAAAAGAAAATATGCATTTAAATTACCCAACTATTTCAGAAAAAGAATTTAAGCATAGAGAACATTCTTCCATGTTGTAACATAGGCAGAGACGAAAATCAACTAACTAGAAATTTACGGGCGAGGCGGTTCACACCTCACTGTGCGGGTCACACCTCGCAGTGTGGGTCATACCTCAGTGTGCGGGTCACACCACAATGTGCGGGTCACATCTCACTGTGCGGGTGGGTCACACCTCAATGCGCGGGTAACACCTCAGTGTTTGGGTCACACATCACTGTGCAGGTCACACCTCACTGTGCGAAGATTGTATCGGAAAACAAGCGACAGAGATCCCGCATGCCAGGATCGTACTTGAGGCTTAACACAAGTATTAGTTATCGGTAGCTCAATTACCATATCGAGCAGAAATAGTACAGATACATGTGTAGCCCGGGCGTAAATTCAGCATAGCATTGATTTTATAAACAGAATCGCATATAGCCAACAGAATCACGCATATACTCTCTCAAAACGATTGAGGATTTTCTCCAAAAATACAGGCCATACAACTAGCCCGAAAACATCGGCTAAGGAGTCTATTTTTCTTTTGGTTATTGTTGCTGACCCCTTAGCTCGAATCACTTATACAGACCGAAAAGGAAAAAAATAAATAAGACGTCAGTCGCTCGAGATGTTTAATTGCACATGGCGTGGAGAATTGAGACAGAGGCACAAAAAGCATTTTATCGAATAAATAATATGATTTGGCATCTCCAGCACTATGACAACCACCTAATGACTCCTTTAATTAGATGGAATCTGCCATCAAACACGGATTTTGTCAACAAAACCGTTGTGTTTCTTTCTCCATAGTTTACAGGGGCAGAATGGGGTTTACCTTTTGACTCACGTCATCAAGAAATGGATCCATGTTGGTTTTAAACCAATAGCGACGTGTGTTTATTCACGTGATCAGAAAGATCACGAGATCAAAATAGCGAAGGTCATATTCTCACAAGATGTCAGAAAGGCGCGAAAACGTTAAAATCAATGGAGGGTTTTTCTCACACATTTGATCACATTTTGTCAGCTTCAAAACAGTCATGAGAGATGGTACATTGTTAAAGAAGCTCGGGTCGGTCAAACTGTATCAAATTGGCATATTTTTTCTCTCCCGTTTCGTTATTTTCGTCAGCGACATAAATTTTCGCGACATAAATTTTTATCGCGAAAATTTAACCTGCCCTCGATCTGGGCTGTGATAGGAATGCCACGCCCCCATACCTTACCTATCACAGCCAGAGTTTCTGGGTTAGCCATACAACCACAAATCAATTTTCAGGGATTTCCACCTGAAATTCAGGGACAATTTCCTGAATTTCAACTTCAATTTCAATTTCATTTAGCATGAGATACATGTAATCTAGGCCATATCAAACATAAGGAGTAGGGTATTTCTGTGAGCTGTGAGTTTGCAGCAACATTTAATTGCGGTATGAAAGTGTCACAGTTTATCCTAGGATTTTCCACTGTAAAATGCAAAGTTGTTAATGGTGAAAAGGAACTATTCATCGATTCAGCATGTCGGGCAATGTTCGTACCCCGAATATATCGGATTATGAGACAGGCTATCCCTATGATTGGCTGATATTCAGATAAAGTGCTGGTGGTTGAATATCGGTGAGTGAGTCCCAAATATTGCCTGTAAATTTCACGCAACCCTCCGCGTAATTATTTAAATTCCAGTATTGTCTTTAACGCGGAACTAGTAAAATCGGGCACCCCCAGTCGGCCTTGTTTCATTAAAATTGGTACAGCATGATTTCATACCTTCTGTGTGATCACTAACATATTGTGATGAAACATGATGTCCGGAAATTATTCGTCTGATGTCAGTAAAGTAGATTAACGAATCCGGTCATTTAAGATTGCATGGGATAGGAAAAATAATTACTTCCTTCTATCCTACAGCTTTAATCAGTTCCAAATGTTTCCTTGGCGTGAATCTACTTATAGAAATCAGTAAATCAGATGTGGTCATCGACTAGGAGCTGGCAGATGTCTCCCGTGTAGGGACCATGCAAAATTGATCAGGGGACGCAATTTGTGGCCGGTACAAAACTTAATTTTCATTGAAATATCCTTTTAGTTTCCATGGTTTCGATGTAAACAGAAATTTGAGTTCTATCTATACCAAAATCAAACAAAGTTATGGTCCTATACAGCTATAAAAATGTACATGGATGGTTTAAATTTCTATCGATCATGTTATTGACAAATTAATCTGCATGCATTCACACAGAACCCCAATTATTTAAAATAACAAAAATTGTATCGTGAAATTGTATTTGGTTCTAATCCTTTACTACTCATGCAAGCAATGTTAACTTCCGGCTACAGACTCAGCACCAATTCCAGGTTTACGCAACCTTTTTATGCTGGCTGGATAGCCTAAAACTTTTTCCAATACTCTTGACATCCTATCCATGGCATGGTCACATTGTAGATGAATGTTGTGGAACTATATGCCATTGTCTCTTACACTTGAATTGAAAAGCAAGGAAATGATTGGAATACCAGATCTCTGTGAGAAAAATAAGTGTTCTATACATGTATATGAATAATGTTCAGGTCATACCAAAAAAAAAACATGGGAAAAAATTCCTGGTCCATTTCCAACGGTTCTACCCAACTGATAGCTTTTACATGGTGCCTTATTTATCGTGCCTGATATCAGATTTTTATGCAATAGTCCTTGTTGTTAAGAAGTGTCGTCCTTCCTCGGTGGTCCGAGGAACACTCATATAAGTAATCGTGAAATGCTATATTATCAATTTGATATTTCAAAATTTTAAAAATAAATAATTCACTGAAATGAAAACTACTCTTTGTAACGATATATATATATATATATAGATCAGAATGGAGCAACAAGGGGACACTCGAGTTGTATGCCTATACGGGAGCGTCATATCACTCTGGGCGTCCCTCGCTGAAGGCAATCACTTGAGAAAAGTATATCACAATCACTAAGGTGAAATGTGTTCATTTTCTCTATAGAAAAAACAGAGGGTCGAGATGGACTGATGAAGTGGCGATTTTGGGGAACACTTATTTATATAACGCCAGTTGTTCTAGGGCTTAATCTCTGCCTTATCTATATTCACTAGAACTTTAAAATTCGCCATTTGTGCATTTAGAGACATACGAGAGCGTATTGGCTTTAGCTAACACAAATTTGCCTAGCTCTTACAAATGGAAGTGATAACATTGCACTAAAAGGGCATTCCTCGATATTAATTATGCAGACTCATCCTGTCGTCCCAATTTTAAGGCGCTCTCTTTTACATCGTTAGCACATACTCAAGTTCACTCCAGCTATGTTGAAAATCAATTCTCAGCAGTAAAAACAAGGTCACAAATTTTCTCAGACGCTGTAATGAAAAGGCGTTTAATAACTCACGCTAATATTAGGTCCATTTGTGAAGTCTGGCTGGATTCAAAGATAAAAGGAACTCACGAAGCGTGTGGCAAAATTAATCACGAACGATATCTTATGTACTACAGCGATGATAAATGGAAACACTCATCCGTTTCTCGACTGTCTTAGATTTGCGGGATGAGCGCTCTCTGTGTAGTAGTTATCTTGGCAATTGACACGAGGTACATCAGAGAACTGTGTTACATTATGTTAGGTCTAAATCACTCATTTCCGAGCATCCCTTTGATCAGTACTTATAATGGTCGAATTATTTTATTGATGTGAGGTTCCAACTAAATAACCCAGTAATGTTATATCTCTACTAACTTGAACTGTGTATAACTTCATATATAAGTCTGAATGTGATAGAGACACGAGTAGCAAGCGTCAGGTCCGACATTCAATACTCTGCAGTCGTCCATAAAGAAGTTTCGCCACTGATAGTCGAAAGATCTATTTTGCATGCCATTTACCACCAATTACAAATGTATATTTATTTTATTCTTATACTTTTTTTCTCGCGATAACGGTACATTGATAGTACTTTTACCATAAATAAAAAAAGTCTGGTATTCTTAGGTCAACGACGGCGATTGACAATTTTACCCTATTATAAATTTTCGACTGAACAGAATCAGTATGGATCATTCGCCTTTTGTTTCCTGAATATGCTATTCTTATAATGTTTTTTGTTTGTAGAGACTAAGTTCCCCTGGCAGATTTGGAACCAACGACCACTCACTTACGAGTACACCCCCTACCAACTTGGCTAAAGGGAAATAAGCCCAATACCATCTGTTGCTGCATGTACAATATTTACATAATACAGGCCTACACGTTGTTGGTTTCTCCAATCGCATAATGGGTCACACGAATTCAGCATATCAAATTACTGTCTATGTTTTTTACTTAATATTACTAGGTATATAGATACCCACACACCACGAGGAACGTTTGGTGGAAGTAGTATACAATGAGTAAAACGGAAGGCTAGCGCGTCACTGCGCATGCGCGAAGTGAATTTTTGGGTTGCCATAGGGGGGGTTCGCATACGTGAGTTAATTTTTTTTTAATGTGAGTGGGTGGGTTTAAAATGGCGGCCGTTTGACGTCCGCCATTTTGAACCCACCCACTCACTTGGGTGCACTGATTGACCTGGGATGTGAGTGGGTGGGTTTAAAATGGTGGCTTTTGGTGTTGTGTGTGTAAAATAAGGGTCCGCCATTTTGAACCCACCCACTCACCGGGGTGATTGAGTGCTATGTGAGTGGGTGGGTTCAAAATGGTGGCCGTTTATTTTCTCTGGGACGTTGAAAGTCCTCCATTTTGAACCCACCCACTCACTCGGTTGCACTGATTTGACCTGGGAAGTGAGTGGGTGGGTTTAAAATGGTGGCTTTTGGTGTTGTGTGTGTAAAATAAGGGTCCGCCATTTTGAACCCACCCACTCACGGGGAAAACGTATAAAAGCAGTCGATTTTTAGGGAAAGGGATGTATTTCAATTGGACTTACCTGATCTGCCTGTCTGCCTCCCTGTCTGTTTGCCTGCTTGCCTATCCGCTTGTATGAGACGAAAACCATGAGACGTGGAGAAGATTTTCCCTTGGACCCAGCAGCCCCTCCGGTTGAAGTCTTGCCTGAAGACGAGCGTGTGAGGGTCATTTATCAACGACACTGGGCTACCATACGCCATTGTTTTCACCTTGACCGTCGTCTTTTGGACTTGTACAATTTTCGGCTGGAGGACCTTACGTATCTCACTACCTATGCCGAGAACATTTTCAAAGATCAGGTGACGGCCTATAAGTTGAATATGACATTTGGGTATATCTTACGGCATAAGGAGACGGACCAACTGCGGTATTTCTACCCGAGTAATAATTCGTATGTGTTTGACCAGCCATTCACCATCACAGATGCGATTTCTCTGGAGCCGGTGGTCGAGCAACTCACTACATTAGACCCGTTGGAATGGGCCCAGTTGCAACGCCCCAATACGCAATGGCTTGTGGAAATGGTGACTAACGTTACATTTTTCGTCACGAAAATGCGAGATCACCCGATCGGTGCTCCTGTAGAACTTCCCCCGTGGTTGTATCATCGACAAGGCCTGAATGCATTAACAGGAGGGAAAAAGGGGCCCTACAAAGACCGGAAATGTCTGTTTCGATGTTTGGCCGTGCATCTGGACGAGTGTGACCCCCAGAATTGTAACACAGTGGCCGATGGCTATTGGGAGGAGTATTTAGAGCAGCAAGACATGGATAAGCGGCACTTCCGTGGCGTTCCCTTTAAGAATTTGGATGACGTGGAAAGACTGTTCGATATTAATATCTTTGTGTATCGATTACGATGTGAGGAGGAGGAGGAGGATACATTTGTGGCTGAATTGGTTCGGCGATCCACAGAACGGTATGCTGCTACCATGAAAGTGAATGTATTCGATGACAATGGCGTGAGTCATTTTTCTCTCATTTACAATATGAGCCAGTACGCTCAGTCTTTCAGTTGTGCCCAATGCCATCGTGTGTTTAAAACGTCTTACAACTTACATCGCCACGAGAAAACCTGTGACAACAGTGTCAAGCGAGTCTATCCGGGTGGAGTGTATCATAATGCACCTACTATTTTTCAGGAACTGGCCGATGAGGGTGTGATGATACCGGAGGAGGATCGTTATTTCCCCTTCCGGGCATGCTATGATTTTGAGGCCCTGTTAGAGCCCATGGACCTGTTTTCGGCGAAAACACAGTGGACACAGCGCCATATTCCTCTGAGTGTCAGCATTTCATCCAATGTACCTGGCTATGACGCTGCTCCGGTGTGTTTCGTGTCCACGGGAGAATCCCATGAGTTGATCACCCGTATGATGGAGTATTTAGAGAAAGTCAGTGCGGCCAGTACGGCATTGATGGTGGCCAAGTTCGAGGACGTACTGACCCAGCTGGACGACCGCATTCCTGAACCTGGTGTAGCGTTCAGCGATGATGAAGAGTCCGAGTACGAGTCTGAGCCGCAATCCCAGTCGCAGCCTCTGCAGTCGCAGGATGTCCCCCTGCCGAAACCGTATGCGGCGAAATTGAAAGCCCGGTTCGTGCAGTACCTGACTCAGTTACCGGTGCTCGGGTTTAATTCGGGCCGTTACGATCTGAACATGGTCAAGGAATTTCTCTACCCTTACTTGGCCCAGTCCGATACCCTCAAGTCGGTGATCAAGAAGATCAACAACCATATGGCCCTCACTACCACGTCACTGCATTTCCTCGATGTAAGGAATTACCTGGCACCTAATTGTAGCTATGACCAGTGGGTCAAGGCCTATAACTGTACCCAGACGAAAGGTTACTTTCCTTACACCTATATGACGAGCCTGGACCGCTTAGAAGACACCCAGTTGCCACCCCGCGAAGCGTTTTACAATGACCTGAAAGGGGCAGCTCTACCGGAGGCCACCTACATCGAACTCCAACAAGTGTGGAACCGTCACAGCATGAAGACGTTGCGAGATTTCCTGGTGTGGTATAACAACCTAGATGTGGTTCCCTTTCTCGAAGCGGCCGAGAAAATGGTGCAACTCTTTCGTCGCCAAATGCATGTGGACATATTCAAGGAGTGCTTAAGTTTACCTGGTCTGGCCCTTCGCCATCTGTTTCAGGAGTGTCCTACGTACTTTTCACTCATACAACAAAAAGATGCAGACATGCACGATTGTTTGAAGCGGAACATTGTGGGGGGCCCTAGCCTTATTTTTCACCGCTACCACGAGAAGGATGTGACGACACTGCCCAGTGGCAAACCGTGTGCCAAAATCATTGGCTTTGACGCGAATGCTTTGTACTTGTGGTCGCTCGCCCAACCCATGCCCAGTGGTCATTATACGCGTTGGTTGGCAGAAGGTCACCATTTCACACCGCAACGGACGCCGTACAAACATCTCGCCGACCAGTGGTTAGACTGGGAAGCCTATCGACGGGGAATTTATATTCGTCACCAGACCAACGCCACAGAGAAGCGGATAGGAGATCGACGACTCCCCGTCGATGGGTTTGCCCTTGTCCGAGGCACACCGACTGTTTTCCAGTTTTACGGGTGTTATTGGCACGGCCACGCATGTCATTTCAGTGCGGGACGCTTCAATGAGCGCCGTGGAAAATCGGCACAAGAATTACGCGAAGAAGTAGTGGCCAACGGAGATTACGTGAAAGAGCGAGGATTCCATCTCATTGAGATGTGGGAGTGTGAATTTCACACGATGTGCAAGGCCCTGCCCCATTTACAACGGTTCCTAAAAGAGCGTGAGTACCCTTTGAGTCGTCGGCGACTGCTAAGTCTGCCTCAGATGTTGGACGCCATTCGTTCGGGACAGCTCTACGGCTTTGTAGAATGTGATGTGCATGTTCCCGACACTCTCAAGCCCCTCTTCGCCCAGTGTCCGCCTATCTTCAAGAACACGCTGGTGGGTCGGACGGATATTGGGGAGACCATGGGCGCCTATGCGGAGCAGCACGAGTGTTTGCCTAAACCTCGCCGCATGTTAATTGGAAGTATGTGGGCCGAGAAGATCTTGCTGGGCACCCCCTTATTGCAGTGGTATATGAAGCACGGTTTGGAAATTACTCAAATCTATCAGGTCATCCAGTACGTACCTGAGGCTTGTTTTGCGGAGAATGCGGACCTCGTGACGAAGGCCCGTCGTCAAGGTGATCAAGACCCGAGTCAGGCCATCATCGCTGAATCTTGGAAGCTCACTGGAAATGGTTATTATGGAAAGACAGTAACCAACCAGGATAAGCACGTCAACGTGAACATTTGTAGTACTGCCCAAGCCCGCAAAAGAGTGAATTTGCCTCTCTTTCGATCTGTGGAGGTGATCGATGACGACACCTATGAAGTCACTTTAGCCAAGAAGACTATCCGGTACAACTTACCCTTGCAGATTGGATGTATGGTCTATCAGGTGGCCAAGCTGAGGATGCTGGAATTCATCTATGATTTTATGGGTGTCTATTTTAATGCGTCAGACTGGCAACTCATGGAGATGGACACCGATTCAGCCTACATGGCCGTCTCCCACGCCGATTGGGAGTCCCTGGTGAAACCCGAGTTACGGGAACAGTATGAGGCGGAACGGGACCAGTGGCTACCCCGACGCGATCACTACACCTACGATAAGCGGACACCCGGGCTCTTTAAGCTGGAGTGGAGCGGCGATGCTATGATTGCGCTCTCCTCCAAGACCTACTACTGTTACGGAGGAGGGGATGGAGGAGGCGAGGAAAATAAATTTAGCTGTAAAGGGGTGAGCCGGCGCGATCCCAACATCGACAAAGCTCTCTACCTGGGCGTGTTGCAAAGCCAGGCCAGTGCGAGTGGTACTAACCGAGGATTCCGGGTCGTCGACCACCAGATGCGGAGCTATATTCAGCAACGAGACGCCTTTACTTTCTTTTATCCCAAACGAAAAGTATTGGCCGACGGTGTGAGCACCACTTACTTGGACTTGTAACATGTCGAACACTAACTGTGGAAAGATGATGATGAATTCAAACAAGTCTTGTTGACCAAGTATTGAGAACAAGGAAAACATGTATTGATCTGGAGAGATTGTATTATAAAAATTTCAGAGTTTTTTCACTGTTAATTGTATTAAAAAATTCAATACTTACCTATAATTGTATTAAATTCAATTGTGAATACGTTCATTGTGTGTTAATAAAAAAATAGTAATTAAAAAAATGCTTAGTGTTTATTTTTTTCCTTTTTTTAATAGTCAAATAGCTCCAAAAACGTCTATTTCCATTCTTGCGCATGCGCAGAATGCTGATAGTTCAACCCACACCAGTCCATCAGCTGGCCCTTCATCTCACCTTCACATTGATACCTCACTCGGCTCGATCGGGCCACTAGGGGCTCTCCTAGCTCCAAAAAGGCTATTTTGCAGATAAATGTCAACATCGGGTGTACGAAGATTTTTTTATTTTTTTATTTTAGAGGTAGTGGGTCGAGTGAGGTATTAAATGGAAGCTGACGTGAAATGCTTCACATTGATACCTCACTCGACCCGATTGGACCACTAGGGGCTGCCCTAACTCCAAAAACGGCTATTTTGAAGATTGCGCATGCGCAGAATGCTTATAGTTCAACCTACATCAGTTCATGAGATGCTCCTTCACGTTACCTTCAATTTGATACCTCACTCGACCCGATTGGTCCATTAGGGACGCCTCTAACTCCAAAAAGGCTATTTTTCAAGATTGATATTTTTGATATCATCTTCGCGCATGCGCACAATTACCCTAATTCAAGCCCATACCCAGTCTATCAGATGCTGCTTCACGTCACCTTCAATTTAATACCTCACTCGACCCGATTGGTTCATTAGGGACGCCTCTAAACCCCAAAAAAGGTTATTTTCATAGCCTTTGGACTTCGCGCATGCGCAGAAAATTCAAAATAGCCTTTATTGGAGTTAGGGCAGCCCCTAGTGGTGCAATCGGGTCGAGTGAGGTATCATTGTGAAGCATTTCACGTCAGCTTCCATTAGATACCTCACTCGACCCACTACCTCTAAAATAAAAAATCTTCATTCACCGGATGTTGATAATTATCTTCAAATAATCTTTTTTTGAGGTTAGAGGCGTCCCTAATGGTCCAATCGGGTCGAGTGAGGTATCATTGTGAAGCATTTCACGTCAGCTTCAATATGATACCTATCCACCTGTTGGAACATGGAGTGCAGCCAAAGATTCACCGGGGTTACATTCGCATTCTCCGCTAGGTTCGTCCCGTCCTTGTTCGTTATTTTAGCTTTCACGTACAAGTAGGTGTGGGCTAAATCCAGGTAGGCCGTATCTTTGTTTTCAATGGAAAATTCTACGGGACCCACGCCCGTCAGGCTAGCCAGGGGTCGATGTTCTACCCAACGTCCTTCGGCTACACTGGTTTGAGTGGGTGGAATAGTCCACAAATCCAATTCACTGTTGGTAGACGGACATGAATCAGTTGATGTGGCAAATTCATATCAAGATAGACTGACGAATAATGCAGAAAAAATATCATAATATTCAAAACAAAACAAAAAGAAATTTGTTTATTATTATTATTATTTTGTTTTTTTCTTAACATAGGAACTTCACATTACATTGAGAAAAGGATTTCGTTAAATCTAAAATCTGAGAACGTCACTGGATTTGAATTGTAGTTACAGTACTCCTATATACCGGAATATTTAATATTCAAATCTTGGTAATCATAACAGTGATATAGCCAACTGTTTTGGGCACGAGAATGTAAGAAATGAATTGGTAATTTTGTTTTACTGTATGCATTTGATAAAATAAGAAATGTAATGTAAGAACTAGGTCATTATAGTTAATTTAAGGAAAACCAATGTTAGACGTCTGTGGCATTATCTATTTGTAATGGGTTATGATAAAACAAGCTATATTTAAAATGTGTGAAGGTTGAATATGTCTTTTCCATTATTCATTATTAAATAGTTTAGACATTAATTGAGTAACCAAATGGTCTAATGCAATACCATTTTCTTGTCTTAAAGAAAAATGTCAGTAAAATCTGAATTTAATTTTTGGTGGGCACAAAACAGAAATGTCCTTTTTTTCAAATCAAATGAATGGGATTTGTAATAGATTCTGATGTTATGAGATGTGATTGAGAAGTCTCATGTCATGATCATATGATTGCCGTAAATAATGTCAAGATAGAATGAATAACAGGAATATGTCTAATATATAATACAAAGTAATCTTGTTATTTTGGAGATACGGATAGTACAAAAGACAATAGAACTACTTTGCTGAATTTGATGAAAAGTATATACAAGAATGAAAAGACTATTTCAGTAGAAAAAGAAAAAGAAGCGTTTTTCTATGGTAAATGGGACAAATTTGTAAATTTGCTCAAGTGATTGTAGTAACATTGTAACTATGTTGAACATGTGGAAATAAACGAATTATAAAAAAAGTATCCGGCATCGTTCCCCACCACCATTTTAATGTTGCTTTTAAAATTTTGTAGCGCTTTCGTCTATAAAGAAGACAGGTTTTGATGAATTTGGTCCGTACATGTCAAATTAGTCCCCGAACTTCCCAATGTTCCATGAATCGATCCATCGGGTCTGTGTTTAGATCGTACACGACAGGATACCCATGAGTTAGCTGAAGGACGTCTCGAGCAAACACCCCATGACAGACGGTCCGTGTCCAATTGTCGTTTCTCCAACACGGCTGAGATCTGGTCGTATCCTTGGTGCAAAGTCACAGAAAATGTTTCGGCTCTTGCCCAGTTAAATAATGTTATCGAGCCCGACGCAGCAAATCACATTCATAATGCTGAGGTGTACCCCGATGTGTATGTCCAACCAGATGTTCCCTGTCTTGACAAGGTGCCGCTAATGAGGTCCAAGGGGTGATGACAAATTCGATGTGCTCCGACTCTTTGAAGCTGGAGAAAGGGAGACGCTCTTAGCCCGACAAAAATTTATATATAGATCGATTCAATTTTTTAAAATAAAAAAAATACCCTGGGAAATTATTTAACACTGCCATTATTTTTTTAGACGCTCCCCGAGTGGTTAAATTAAGAGTCTGGACTCCTACGAAGATAAAAATAAAATTTAGTGCATGGCTAGACTCGAATTTCAAGTCTTAATAATTACCTGAACAACCCTAGTACTCTAAAATAGTGAAACCCGAGGCTTGCCAAGCCATAGTATATACGTCATACAGCCTCTAGGTACGTGAAGGGTTTTTTTAAATGATAAAGTGTGTACCCCTAGTACGCATGATACAGCTTATAAATTTAAGGCACCGTTAATTCACGGAATCAATGACTGAAATAGGTAGCCCACATCCTTTTTATAATGTTACCTTAATAAAACAAGGGTATTCCTACGACAAACACATTTAATAAATTATCAAACCGCATAAATTGGTACAATGCACTTTTCCAAGGGGCCGCAACTCCGTTGTGTCTGACGCAATTCTGTCGGCGCGAAATTTAACCCGCGAAGTGCGTAGCAATGTGCGTTCTTTTCCGTGAAAGAAGGCACTGTTTTGTTGATTTGCTACAGTTCTCATGATCGAAACGAGCTGGAATTTTCAGGGCAGGCGTATCGATTGCTAAGAGATAGACTGGCTCTATTTTTAATCCAGACCATTCATTGATTTTGAATGAAGCGGGTTTTCGGTATTTTGCGTAGTCGAAGAGTACGGCTCGGAAACTCGGTAAAAATTAAAAATCAGGACGCAGTCAAGGGGTAGACGGCTGAAATTTTTAATACAAGTCAGTGACAGTCGTCTAATAATTCCATGAAAATTGTGACGGGTTTTATCGAAAAAATCATAAGAAATTTAATGATTTGGGACAAGGGGTACATACACAGCACAGTGGGATTCTTGCACTGGCTGACACGGGTGAGTGGGTGGGTTCAAAATGGCGGACTTTCAACGTCGCAGAGAAAATAAGCGGCCACCATTTTGAACCCACCCACTCACTATACAGTGGGTGAGCCTATATTTTGCACTCACTGACACCGGTGAGTGGGTGGGTTAAAAATGGAGGACTGTGTATCACGGCCATTTTGTACTCACCTTCCACTAGACTATAAAAAGCCTATAATTTTGATATGTATTCACCAATACACCATCATGAGTTTTCGAAGACGACGTGCCCCTCTGTTTACACATCATCCGACTCGAGACCCGAGAATTGCTCAGACAGAAGAACACAGAGAAATCGTTGCCCATGAAGAAGAAGATGGAAGGCAATTGACGATCATCTCCAGTTTTCAACGAGTACTTGAAGATGAATCCACGTTAATCAACAGTACCGAAGAACTCGCACAACAATTGAGGGAAGAAGTGAGAACAGAAGAAAGTAGCCGGCTGCGAAGACTGAGTGAACAACAGGACCAAGACATACACAGAATGGAAGAAAACGATAGTGATGTGACGGAAAGTGGAGAACAAGACGAGCTGCCCTGGCTAAATTCTAGTAGACCTCACACAACAACCACGATGACACCGCCTGTCTACACTGAAAGTATAAGGACTGAAGCCCCTACAGCCGGACCTCCTACCATTGTCGAAACTCCCACAATTTCAGCGGCAGAAACACCACAACCCTGTCGCCACCAAGTCGAGATAATCCAACTCAATGAACAGATTATGGTCATGCAGAGAGGGCTGGATGGGATGGAGACGACCCTGAATGGAATGGAAGCGCAAATTACCATACTCAAGAAAGAACGCCGTGTCGAGGAGAAAAAAACACGATGCAGTATCTGTGCGGAGGAGGAAAGTGGGTATGCCGTGTTACCTTGTGGACATCTTTGCCTATGCAAGGATTGCTGGGTAACCCTGACGTGTCAAGGTGCGATGTGTCGATGCATTGATGCCGGCGAGTGCCATTTGAAAATAAAATGTCCGATATGCAGAAAACATATAGGAGGCGTGCGGAGAATATTTCGCGCCTGAGTGTGTCGTATCACGCTATCAACGGCCCTTTTCAGGGCCAACCCATCTTACCGGAAGAGAAAACTTCTTTACTAAGCACACCAACTAACATCAGAATGTCCCTCATCCTTTTTCCCCCAAAAAAAATTTTTTTCAAAAATTTTTTTTTGAAAACAAAAATCTTCATACGTCAAGTCAACAAAATTTTATTTTCAGGTAGAGGGTCGAGTGAGGTATGATATTGAAGCTGACGTGAAATGCTTCACAATGATACTTCACTCGACCCGATTGGACCATTAGGGACGCCTCTAACCTCAAAAAAAGATTATTTTGAAAATAAATATCAACATCCGGTGAATGAAGATTTTTATTTTAGAGGTAGTGGGTCGAGTGAGCTATCTAATGGAAGCTGACGTGAAATGCTTCACATTGATACCTCACTCGACCCGATTGCACCACTAGGGGCTGCCCTAACTCCAATAAAGGCTATTTTGAATTTTCTGCGCATGCGCGAAGTCCAAAGGCTATGAAAATAGCCTTTTTGGGGGTTAGAGGCGTCCCTAATGAACCAATCGGGTCGAGTGAGGTATTAAATTGAAGGTGACGTGAAGGAGCATCTGATAGACTGGGTATGGGCTTGAATTAGGGTAATTGTGCGCATGCGCGAAGATGATATCAAAAATATGAATCTTCAAAAATAGCCTTTTTGGAGTTAGAGGCGTCCCTAATGGCCCAATCGGGTCGAGTGAGGTATCAAATTGAAGGTAACGTGAAGGAGCATCTGATGAACTGGTGTAGGTTGAACTATAAGCATTCTGCGCATGCGCAAGCTTCAAAATAGCCGTTTTTGGAGTTAGGGCAGCCCCTAGTGGGCCAATCGGGTCGAGTGAGGTATCAATGTGAAGCATTTCACGTCAGCTTCCATTTAATACTTCACTCGACGCACTACCTCTAAAAAAAAAAAAAAAAAAATCTTCGTACATCCGATGTTGACATTTATCTGCAAAATAGCCTTTTTGGAGCTAGGAGAGCCCCTAGTGGCCCGATCGAACCGAGTGAGGTATCAATGTGAAGGTGAGATGAAGGGCCATCTGATGGACTGGTGTGGGTTGAACTATCAGCATTCTGCGCATGCGCAAGAATGGAAATAGACGTTTTTGGAGCTATTTGACTATTAAAAAAAGGAAAAAATGAACACTAAACATTTTTTAATTACTATTTTTATTAACACACAATGAACGTATTCACAATTGAATTTAATACAATTATAGGTAAGTATTGAATTTTTTAATACAATTAACAGTGAAAAAACTCTGAGTTTTTTTGTAATACAATCTCCCCAGTTCAATACATGTTTTCCTTGTTCTCAATAGTTGGTCAACAAGACTTGTTTGAATTCATCATCATCTTTTCGTCCTTGGTGCACATAGATGTACGTCACGATCTCTTCACGTGGGATTTTGGAAGGACAAGCCGCTACCACTGCCGTGGCAATTTGCGCCTCCGTCACAGCCTGTAGTGCTTCAGTGAGGGACTCGTATGAGGCTACCAGAGTGTTCATGTGAGGTCTGATGAGCTGCAGGACTGTCTCGATGTATTTCTCATATATATAGTGCGACACCTGATAGGCCAGAGTTTGACGAATTGTACTGGCTAGACGCTGCAACTCCCGCCAGGCTGTTAATTTCAATGTCACCCCTTGAGGACAAGCCACCAGCTCTTGTGTATCTAACCTTTTTCGCCATTTTCGAATATGCACCAGGAGCTGGTCATTGAAATAAGCACAGCTCACATAGAGGTCGTCACCCACAGGAAATTTCGCTTCGTCATTCCCCTGGTCACGAATAACCGCATCGATGGCGTAATCAAGGGCCTCCAGTTTTTGCCAGGTGTCCAAGTTCATGGCTATATGCTTACCAAGTCTGTCGTTAAAGCCCGCTGCATTAAAATGCACTTCTTCATCTTTGACACTGACCGTCAAATAGGGTGTGAGCTCCCAAATGTCCTTGTCAGCTGCCTGGTGAGCCGCATCGATCAGATTGTTGATCTCCTGGACAGACAGAGGAAGTTCTTGTTTCACTTGCTGGGTCTCAACCACAGGTATTACTAACGGGGTTAGTCGAGGGCGTTTGGCACGTCCAGCCCGTTTAACAGGTGGAGTACTCTCTGGGCTAGTAAGTTTGCTACCTGTACGCTCTTCGTCCACCACTAACATAGCCTCATCTGCTAGAAGGGCGTCGTCGGCTATCAATAAATGTGCTAGTTCTTCATTTCC